>CM055731.1:27414728-27484728 GCA_029465975.1 Dallia pectoralis | reverse complement strand
CTCTCTCTCTCTCTCTACCCCTCGGTCTTTGTCTCCCCCCCTCACCCCCTCCCACACCCTCTCCCTCACCCTCTCTCAGTATCTGTCATTTCCGCTCTGTCAGTAATTAGTCCCCTAGTCGATCCAGACGGCCCGGTGGATTTGGCTTGAGGAGAGTAAACAGCGTGTTATCATAATATGATTCATTGAAAATATCAATTTCACATGGAGGCTGTGTGGAGAGTCCTGTGGCTATAATGACTGGGGGGTTGGGGGTGGGGGTGGATGTGGGGGTGGGGGGAGCAGCCTGTCCTATTTTCACCTGCCCCCAAATGGCATATTTACTTCACTACTCGTCAGACCAAGTGCACATCTATATACTTAGTCCAGTATTTGGGACGCTTCTTTTTGTTTCGCCTTGACTTTACTAATCCGGGACAGAGACGGACCTATCTTATTAGGGATCTGTCAGTGTGCTGACATTTAGCCACGGTGGGTAAATGTCACCCCAGGTGAGACATTTTAATGAGGCAATGTTGCCAGAAAACCTGTAGTCTTATTATAAAGACTATAAGAGGTCCAGCAATGGAATTGAGCCTTCAGGCATTCTGTGTTTTCATCCTTGATAATCGTTAATGGATTATTATGTAAAGTCATCTGTGGCTGGAGTTGCCTGACACTCCGAATTATCTAATAAAATTGAACGGATCAATCAGTGCTTTGTAGTCGTTCCTGAATGACCCCAGATCTCCATGCTGTGAGTACCTGGCGTTAGGGAGACTGTTTCCTGCTACAGACAAGAGGATCTGTTTCCACAGCGTGTGCTAGCCTTTATTAATTCAGTACAACAGTAGGTCAGGTTCTAGGTCATGGAGAGCTGTGTATTTCTGATAGCTACAACCACATAGTTTCTGTTGACATTTTGTCAGAAACGGTTCCTGACAGAGCAACACTTTACTGTACGCGCTAGTAATTGGGATTATATTTCAGACGGTTCTGTATGGGTCCAAAATGGCACCCTATGCTGGTCCTAAAGTACACCTCCTTTGACAGGGGGATAATTGGCGTCGGGTAAAAGTAGTGGCATAAATCTGAGCTGTGGTCCCCGGTAGGTCTGGAAGGGTTTCCTGTATAGTGACCAATAAAACTTAGTTCAGGTTTTCTACTGTCAAACAGACAACAGGGCCGTTTGAATAAATCACTAGCCACGCTTCCGGCATTCGCGGTGAACACAGTAGTGGAAATACAATTGTCAGCAGGTCCTGTTACCACTTGTTTGTTGACTCGGGTCTACTGCCTGGTCGATGGGCGTCGGCAAAGGGTGGTTGGCGGCACGTCTTTATGACGCTGTGGAAACGAATAGCCCCTGTTTCAGAGCCTGACCCTCAGTAGAAGGAAACCGATAAAGTAGAACTGTCTGTTACAATATAAAGTAGACCTGTCTGTTACAATATAAAGTAGACCTGCCTGTTACAATATAAAGTAGACCTGTCTGTTACAATATAAAGTAGAACTGTCTGTTACAATATAAAGTAGACCTGCCTGTTACAATATAAAGTAGACCTGTCTGTTACAATATAAAGTAGAACTGTCTGTTACAATATAAAGTAGACCTGCCTGTTACAATATAAAGTAGACCTGTCTGTTACAATATAAAGTAGAACTGTCTGTTACAATATAAAGTAGACCTGCCTGTTACAATATAAAGTAGACCTGTCTGTTACAATATAAAGTAGAACTGTCTGTTACAATATAAAGTAGACCTGCCTGTTACAATATAAAGTAGACCTGCCTGTTACAATATAAAGTAGACCTGTCTGTTACAATATAAAGTAGAACTGTCTGTTACAATATAAAGTAGACCTGTCTGTTACAATATAAAGTAGAACTGTCTGTTACAATATAAAGTAGACCTGCCTGTTACAATATAAAGTAGACCTGTCTGTTACAATATAAAGTAGACCTGTCTGTTACAATATAAAGTAGACCTGTCTGTTCAATATAAAGTAGACCTGTCTGTTACAATATAAAGTAGAACTGTCTGTTACAATATAAAGTAGACCTGCCTGTTACAATATAAAGTAGACCTGTCTGTTACAATATAAAGTAGAACTGTCTGTTACAATATAAAGTAGACCTGCCTGTTACAATATAAAGTAGAACTGTCTGTTACAATATAAAGTAGACCTGCCTGTTACAATATAAAGTAGACCTGTCTGTTACAATATAAAGTAGACCTGTCTGTTACAATATAAAGTAGACCTGTCTGTTACAATATAAAGTAGACCTGCCTGTTACAATATAAAGTAGACCTGTCTGTTACAATATAAAGTAGAACTGTCTGTTACAATATAAAGTAGACCTGCCTGTTACAATATAAAGTAGACCTGTCTGTTACAATATAAAGTAGAACTGTCTGTTACAATATAAAGTAGACCTGCCTGTTACAATATAAAGTAGAACTGTCTGTTACAATATAAAGTAGACCTGCCTGTTACAATATAAAGTAGACCTGTCTGTTACAATATAAAGTAGACCTGTCTGTTACAATATAAAGTAGACCTGTCTGTTACAATATAAAGTAGACCTGTCTGTTACAATATAAAGTAGAACTGTCTGTTACAATATAAAGTAGACCTGCCTGTTAAAATATAAAGTAGACCTGTCTGTTACAATATAGAGTAGACCTGTCTGTTACAATATAAAGTAGAACTGTCTGTTACAATATAAAGTAGACCTGCCTGTTACAATATAAAGTAGACCTGTCTGTTACAATATAAAGTAGAACTGTCTGTTACAATATAAAGTAGACCTGCCTGTTACAATATAAAGTAGAACTGTCTGTTACAATATAAAGTAGACCTGCCTGTTACAATATAAAGTAGACCTGTCTGTTACAATATAAAGTAGACCTGTCTGTTACAATATAAAGTAGAACTGTCTGTTACAATATAAAGTAGACCTGTCTGTTACAATATAAAGTAGACCTGTCTGTTACAATATAAAGTAGACCTGCCTGTTACAATATAAAGTAGACCTGTCTGTTACAATATAAAGTAGACCTGCCTGTTACAATATAAAGTAGAACTGTCTGTTACATTATAAAGTAGACCTGTCTGTTACAATATAATGTAGACCGGTCTGTTACAATATAAAGTAGAACTGTCTGTTACAATATAAAGTAGACCTGTCTGTTACAATATAAAGTAGGCCTGCCTGTTACAATATAAAGTAGACCTGCCTGTTACAATATAAAGTAGACCTGTCTGTTACAATATAAAGTAGACCTGTCTGTTACAATATAAAGTAGAACTGTCTGTTACAATATAAAGTAGACCTGCCTGTTACAATATAAAGTAGACCTGCCTGTTACAATATAAAGCAGAACTGTCTGTTACAATATAAAGTAGACCTGCCTGTTACAATATAAAGTAGACCTGCCTGTTACAATATAAAGTAGACCTGTCTGTTACAATATAAAGTAGACCTGTCTGTTACAATATAAAGTAGAACTGTCTGTTACAATATAAAGTAGACCTGTCTGTTACAATATAAAGTAGAACTGTCTGTTGCAATATAAAGTAGACCTGCCTGTTACAATATAAAGTAGACCTGTCTGTTACAATATAAAGTAGACCTGTCTGTTACAATATAAAGTAGACCTGCCTGTAACAATATAAAGTAGACCTGCCTGTTACAATATAAAGTAGACCTGTCTGTTACAATATAAAGTTGACCAGCCTGTTACAATATAGAGTAGACCTGCCTGTAACAATATAAAGTAGACCTGCCTGTTACAATATAAAGTAGACCTGCCTGTTACAATATAAAGTAGACCTGTCTGTTACAATATAAAGTAGACCTGTCTGTTACAATATAGAGTAGACCTGTCTGTTACAATATAAAGTAGACCTGCCTGTTACAATATAAAGTAGACCTGTCTGTTACAATATAAAGTAGACCTGTCTGTTACAATATAAAGTAGAACTGTCTGTTACAATATAAAGTAGACCTGTCTGTTACAATATAGAGTAGACCTGTCTGTTACAATATAAAGTAGACCTGCCTGTTACAATATAAAGTAGACCTGTCTGTTACAATATAAAGTAGACCTGCCTGTTACAATATAAAGTAGACCTGTCTGTTACAATATAAAGTAGACCAGTCTGTTACAATATAAAGTAGACCTGTCTGTTACAATATAAAGTAGAACTGTCTGTTACAATATAAAGTAGACCTGCCTGTTACAATATAAAGTAGACCTGCCTGTTACAATATAAAGCAGAACTGTCTGTTACAATATAAAGTAGACCTGCCTGTTACAATATAAAGTAGACCTGCCTGTTACAATATAAAGTAGACCTGTCTGTTACAATATAAAGTAGACCTGTCTGTTACAATATAAAGTAGAACTGTCTGTTACAATATAAAGTAGACCTGTCTGTTACAATATAAAGTAGAACTGTCTGTTACAATATAAAGTAGACCTGCCTGTTACAATATAAAGTAGACCTGTCTGTTACAATATAAAGTAGACCTGTCTGTTACAATATAAAGTAGACCTGCCTGTAACAATATAAAGTAGACCTGCCTGTTACAATATAAAGTAGACCTGTCTGTTACAATATAAAGTAGACCTGCCTGTTACAATATAAAGTAGACCTGCCTGTAACAATATAAAGTAGACCTGCCTGTTACAATATAAAGTAGACCTGCCTGTTACAATATAAAGTAGACCTGTCTGTTACAATATAAAGTAGACCTGTCTGTTACAATATAGAGTAGACCTGTCTGTTACAATATAAAGTAGACCTGCCTGTTACAATATAAAGTAGACCTGTCTGTTACAATATAAAGTAGACCTGTCTGTTACAATATAAAGTAGAACTGTCTGTTACAATATAAAGTAGACCTGTCTGTTACAATATAGAGTAGACCTGTCTGTTACAATATAAAGTAGACCTGCCTGTTACAATATAAAGTAGACCTGCCTGTTACAATATAAAGTAGACCTGTCTGTTACAATATAAAGTAGACCTGTCTGTTACAATATAAAGTAGACCTGTCTGTTACAATATAAAGTAGAACTGTCTGTTACAATATAAAGTAGACCTGTCTGGTCTGTTACAATATAAAGTAGACCTGTCTGGTCTGTTACAATATAAAGTAGACCTGTCTGGTCTGTTACAATATAAAGTAGACCTGTCTGGTCTGTTACAATATAAAGTAGACCTGTCTGGTCTGCTACAATACAAAATGGATCTGTATGGTCTGTTACAATATAAAGTAGACCTGTCTGGTCTGTTACAATATAAAGTAGACCTGTCTGGTCTGTTACAATTGTGGAGACAGCAGCTACAGTATGTCTCTGATGTTGAACTCCACCTTGCTGGAGTCTCAGTACTGTAAAACACTTTTAAAATAAGTAAATGCCGGCTGGCAGCTTACGAAGGTCAGACAAAAAGCATGTTCTGTTTTATCTTAAATTACAACGCTGACAACCGTGTGTATCTTGTAGTGTTGACAAAGAGCCCAAGTGATGTTTAACCTGACCTTGTGAATTTGAATAACTTCTGAAATATGCAAAATGTAAGATTCATTTAGAAATGTCCTTGCTTTGCAGATACTAGCTCCCTTCATCGTTGACTAGAGCGTCTGCAAGTGGTTCTTTGATCTGGAAGCTCCAAATGTTCTTAATGAAGAGACTGTGTCCTTCCATTTTAAGATGCCCCTAAACGCTGGTTGGACAACCTTGTTGTGGTTTGAACCAATCACAATCTGTGGTTCACTCTTCCGGGTTCATAAATACTGTAGGTTGCGATGGATACACTTTAATATAATCGTTTGCTACAGCTACACATCAGATGTTTATAGATCTTAAACAACAAATAGGGCCCATTAATGAACAATTACAGATGCTTTTAAACACACCTTTATATACCAGACCTCCCTACCAGTTGACAGATGATTGAAAGCTGCGATGACACCATAGAACTCATGAGTCTGAGATCTCTTAATTAAGGGTCACATGGTCACATGTAAATCCAGTTAGTCAGACACAGTGCCAGCCAGTCACAGTGCCAGTCACAGTGCCAGCCAGTCACAGTGCCAGTCACAGTGCCAGTCACAGTGCCAGTCACAGTGCCAGTCACAGTGCCAGTCACAGTGCCAGTCACAGTGCCAGTCACAGTGCCAGTCACAGTGCCAGTCACAGTGCCAGTCACAGTGCCAGTCACAGTGCCAGTCACAGTGCCAGTCACAGTGCCAGTCACAGTGCCAGTGTTAGGCTGGTCTCTGTCACAACATCAGGGTGAAAAGGTTAAGGTTGCCTGGGCATTGAATGTGTGGATCACACACATACCATTGTCTTGTGTCATTTGGAACACCATCGTCGCGTTCCTCTGTGTCTAACATGACGAAAGGGGGAGGGGTTTAAAGTTCAGAGGTTGCGAATGAGGTCATCTGTGTTGACGTCTGGCCACAGACAACCTCATTGACTTCGATTGTTGAGGTAAACATTTATTTTGCAACTACATTATTTATCGTTAATGGGAACTAACTTTTAACATCTCTTATGCTCATTAACATATGTTAATAAATGTTGTTTACATTTACTGTGAAATCCCAAATGGATCGCTAACCAGTAAAATTATAAATAAAACACAGCGACTGCTCCTGCAATACACAAACATACGACTATACTACTACATACTAAAAGTCTGCATCTCACACACAGTTAAAAAATAACTAGAAGACTAAAATACTTGCTGCATATCTAGTTGTTTTAGAACCAATGAAAAGTGAGCTCTAAGTTTGACAGGAAATGAACTCTACATGACCTCCTGCCGGGCCAGTGAGTCACTGCTTCTCACTGGCTGTTAAGTCGCTTCAGCCCGGCTACAAATGTTAATGATGTTCAAACCAAATGAGTGTTCCTGTTTTAGTGAAGTTTTACGTGACCTCGTAGGCTGTTTGCCACATCCTGTCAAATGTATGACTAAGGTATCTCTGTTTTTGCCTCCCTCACAGGTTAACAGGATTTCAGATTCCAGCTCCTGTCACGAGTACGGGCTCCATATTTTCACTACGGCTCACCAGTGACTTTGCAGTGAGTGCTCACGGATTTAAAATTGCTTATGAAGGTGAGAAAAACTTTGACTCAACGTTGCAATTTGTTTACTTAGTCAAAACCAATATAAATCATTTCTGTCCTGTGAAATGATACTCAGAGGCCAAGTCATTTTCCTCTTTAGTCACATAATTAGGTTTCCTATTTAGTTTACTAACTTCTCTTTACCTAGACATATTTCTCCAGAGAAAGCGAACATGACATATCCTGAACATGCAGTATTTATAATTCCTGCCTGCTGTTTGGCTCATTATGACAGCGTTCAGTCCTCCGACCCAGATTTCATGTGTTCCCTCTGTACCAGACTGTTCCACGTTCTAGAGGTGCATGTCACAGTTTATTCCCTCAACCCAGATCTCATGGGTTCCCTCTGTACCAGACTGTTCCACGTTCTAGAGGTGCATGTCACAGTTTATTCCCTCAACCCAGATCTCATGGGTTCCCTCTGTACCAGACTGTTCCACGTTCTAGAGGTGCATGTCAAAGTTTATTCCCTCAACCCAGATCTCATGGGTTCCCTCTGTACCAGACTGTTCCACGTTCTAGAGGTGCATGTCAAAGTTTATTCCCTCAACCCAGATCTCATGGGTTCCCTCTGTACCAGACTGTTCCACGTTCTAGATGTGCATGCTGTCCAATGGGTGTGTCATATAAGGTTCAGAGGCTGTCCAATGGGTGTGTCATATAAGGTTCAGAGGCTGTCCAATGGGTGTGTCATATAAGGTTCAGAGGCTGTCCAATGGGTGTGTCATATAAGGTTCAGAGGCTGTCCAATGGGTGTGTCATATAAGGTTCAGAGGCTGTCCAATGGGTGTGTCATATAAGGTTCAGAGGCTGTCCAATGGGTGTGTCATATAAGGTTCAGAGGCTGTCCAATGGGTGTGTCATATAAGGTTCAGAGGCTGTCCAATGGGTGTGTCATATAAGGTTCTGAGGCTGTCCAATGGGTGTGTCATATAAGGTTCAGAGGCTGTCCAATGGGTGTGTCATATAAGGTTCAGAGGCTGTCCAATGGGTGTGTCATATAAGGTTCAGAGGCTGTCCAATGGGTGTGTCATATAAGGTTCAGAGGCTGTCCAATGGGTGTGTCATATAAGGTTCAGAGGCTGTCCAAACATCAAGTATCCCTTTATGGATATATCGGCTATATCTACGACCTCCCCTCATATCTCTCCTCTTCTCTCCTCTGTCTCACCTCCTCTCCACATTGCTCCTCCTCTTCTACTCCATGTCTTATCCACTCTCCTCTTCTCCCCTCTGTCTCACCTCCTCTCCACATTGCTCCTCCTCTTCTCTCCTCTGTCTCACCTCCTCTCCACATTGCTCCTCCTCTTCTCTCCTCTGTCTCACCTCCTCTCCACATTGCTCCTCCTCTTCTCTCCTCTGTCTCACCTCCTCTCCACATTGCTCCTCACCTTCTACTCCATGTCTTATCCACTCTCCTCTTCTCTCTTCTTGTCTCTGCTCCTGTCATTCCTGTATCTCTTCTGGCACCTCACCAAAGCCTCCTCTGTTTTTCTTCCTATCTTATGTCTCCACCTTCGCTTCACTTCCTCCACCCTCTCTGCTGTCCTGTCCGTCTGTCCTGTCTGGCCACGGCAGATCCATCTGCACAGCCCGCGTCTCTGTTGAATGCTGAGAAGAATTGGGCTTTTACTGGCCTCACACTTTGGGACTTTTTTCTTTTGGCGATTTGAATGTTAATCACATTTTATACACATGAGGTGTGGAAAATCTCCGTAATTCAACATGTCAGAGCAATAGCTGCTAGGCAGGAGGAGGTTCTCTGAATTCTGCAGGTTTTATATGTATATGCTGGGTTGATTTCTACAACTACTGTTCTGTAGTACTGTGACCTTCTGTGATGTTATTAATAATGATGAAGATCATGGTGATAATATTGATGATGATGCTTCGACTATTCGAGCATTCGTTCATTTAGTTGGTATTCAAATTGTTTTTGTAATTATTTCGCAAGAAAACTAATCAATAGTAGGCTACACTACAATACATTATGTCTGCTAAAGCTGGTTACTATAGATATTAGATAGAGCTGATATTATTAATATTTATAATATATAAACATATACAGTATCTAGCTGGTTTTAATGTATCATAATGTGCACCTATATATAGATATTAGATAGAGCTGATATTATTAATATTTATAATATATAAACATATACAGTATCTAGCTGGTTATAATGTATCATAATGTGCAGCTATATATAGATATTAAATATAGCTGATATTATTAATATTACTAATATATAAACATATACAGTATCTAGCTGGTTTTAATGTATCATAATGTGCACCTATATATAGATATCACAATCAGAATCAGAAAAGTGTTTATTCGCCATTGAATGTGTGAACATACAAGGAATTTACTGTGGCAGGAAGGTGCTTACATGCAACATAAGAATAGAACAATATAAATTAAACTAAAGGGACGAGGGGGTAGAGATAGTATGTACAAAAAAATAACAATAAGTAAAAATAGTAAAAATAGAATATCGAAAAACAACAGTGCAATAGAGCAAAAAATGTAGTGCAAATCAGGCAATAGGCAAAGGAGTGGGTCAGAGTTCGGGGCTTATGTGAGATGGGTCATAGTTCAAGGCTTGTGTGCACCCCTGGCCTTGTTGAGGAGGCCAGTAGCACATGGGAAGAAACTGTTCTTGTGGCGTGAGGTTTTGGTTCTGATGGACCGAAGTCTTCTGCCGGAGGGGAGTGGATTGAACAGAGAGTGTCCGGGGTGAGAGGGGTCTGCCACAATCTTCCTAGCTCGCCTCAGAGCCCTCGAGGTGTGCAGATCCTCGAGGCTAGACAGACTGCAGCCTATCACCTTTTCAGCTGAGCGGATAATACGCTGCAGTCTGCTCTTGTCTTTGGCTGTAGCAGCAGGGTACCAGATGGTGATGGATGAGGTGAGGATGGACTCAATGATGGCTGAGTAGAAGCGGACCATCATAGTATTAGGCAGGTTGAATTTCTTCAGCTGCCGAAGGAAGTACATCCTCTGTTGAGCTTTCCTGGTCAGTGAGCAGATGTTTAAATCCCACTTGAGGTCCTGTGAGAAGATGGTGCCCAGGAAGCGTAAGGACTCTACCGTATTGACGGGGGAGCCACACAGGGTGATGGGTGAGAGTGGGGCTGAGTTTCTCCTGAAGTCCACAACCATCTCCACTGTCTTTAGAGCATTGAGCTCTAAGTTGTTCTGGCTGCACCAGGTCACCAGTCTGTCAGCTTCCAGCCTGTAGTCGGACTCGTCCCCACCGGAGATGAGCCCAATGAGGGTGGTGTCGTCCGCAAACTTCAGGATCTTAACAGATGGGTGACTTGAGGTGCAACTGTTGGTGTACAGGGAGAAGAGCAGAGGAGAAAGGACGCAGCCCTGGGGGGTCCCGGTGCTAATGGACCGGGAGTCAGAGACTTGTGACCCCAGCTTGACGCACTGCTTCCTGTCAGACAGGAAGTCTGTGATCCACCTGCGGGTGGAGTCTGGAACGTTGAGCTGGGAGAGCTTGTCATGTAAAAGGGCAGGGATGATGGTGTTGAAGGCGGAGCTGAAGTCAACAAACAGGATCCTCGCATATGTTGCAGGGGAATCCAGGTGCTGGAGAGTGGAGGGCCATGTTGACTGCATCGTCCACCGACCGGTTGGCTCTGTAGGCAAACTGCAGGGGGTCTAGTAGAGGGTCTGTGATTGTTTTCAGATGAGCCAGCACAAGACGTTCGAAGGACTTCATTACCACAGAGGTCAGCGCGACGGGTCTGTAGTCATTATGTCCTGTTGGCCTTGGCTTTTTGGGCACTGGGATGATGGTGGAGGCCTTAAGACAGGCTGGCACATGGCATGTCTCCAGGGAGGTGTTGAAGATGGCGGTTAACACAGGAGACAGCTGGTCAGCGCAGTGCTTAAGGGTGGCTGGAGAGATAGAGTCTGGTCCCGCTGATTTGCGGGGGTTCTGCCTCTTGTCTGTTTACATCTCTGTCTTGAATGGTGAGAGATGCATCTGGGTAAGGGGGAGAGGGGAGTGCCGCCCAGCTGCCTTTCGAATCTGCAGTAAAACTCATTCAGGTCGTTGGCTAGGCGAGAGTCGTTGGTGGTGTGGGGGGCTCTGGGCTTGTAGTTGCTAATTTGCCTCAGACCCCTCCAGACAGAGGCAGAGTCGTTAGCAGAGAATTGTTGTTTTAATTTCTCTGAGTACCGTCGTTTAGCCACTCTAATCTCCTTGCTAAACCGGTTCTTAGCCTCTTTGAAAATGTTTCTGTCCCTGCTCCTGAACGCTTTCTCTTTCTCCAGCCTCAACTTTCTGAGTTTATCAGAGAACCAGGGCTTATCATTGTTGAAATTCACCCTGGCGCGTGTTGTAATGCAGGAGTCCTCACAGAAGCTGATGTAAGATGTGACCGCTTCTGTGAACTCATCGAGGCTGTTGGTAGCAGACCTGAACATGTCCCAGTCTGTAGTGTCAAGGCATGACTGTACATCCCCCACCGCATCACTGGTCCACTGTTTTGATGTCCTCACCGCAGGTTTGCAGAGTTTTAGTTTCTGCCTGTAAGCAGGAATCAAATGGACCATGGTATGGTCGGAGAGACCCAGTGCAGCTCGAGGGACAGCGTGGTAGGCTTTACTGACTGTAGTGTAACAGTGGTCCAGGGTATTCCCTTCTCTGGTGGGGCATTTGATAAATTGTCTGTATCTGGGGAGTTCGTGACTGAGGTTCCCTTTGTTAAAGTCCCCCAGAACAATAACCAAGGAGTCCGGGTTGGCTCGTTCCACGTTCAGTATCTGGTCGGCTAGCAGGCGCTGGGCATCTTTAACATGCGCACCCGGTATCTAGCTGGTTATAATGTATCATAATGTAAGCCTATAATATAAATATTAAATATAGCTGATATTATTAATATTACTAATATATAAACATATACAGTATCTAGCTGGTTATAATGTATCATAATGTAAGCCTATCATATAGATATTAAATATAGCTGATATTATTAATATTACTAATATATAAACATATACAGTATCTAGCTGGTTATATGTATCATAATGTGCACCTATATATAGATATTAAATATAGCTGATATTATTAATATTACTAATATATAAACATATACAGTATCTAGCTGGTTATATGTATCATAATGTACACCTATAATATAGATTAATATAGATATGACAGCTTCGCCTCTCTTCAGTGTGCAATTTACTCTCCATCTATAGAAGCTAGAGGGCCCAAAGATGCGGCCAAAGAAATATCTGTTTTGGAAACATTTCACATTATCAGATGATAAATAAATGGTTATTGCCAAATATGCAACCAGAAACGGTTTTACCATGGAGACAAGACACGTTTGTTGAGTCATATAATCAGCAGGGAAGTCTTTCTTAGGCTTAACATTCTGTCACGTTTTAAGGTTTAGTGGAGTATAGAAAACCACTTGCAGAAGCTGGAATAACATTGGTGCTGTTTCTATTAGAAAAAAGAAAGAAAATAAATGCAATAGTCCTTACTTGTGACACACCCCTAAGTGATAATTTTGATACTGATGATTGTGATAGTGATAATTATGATGATAGTGATAATGATGGTGATGGTGATAATGGTGATAATGATGGTGATGGTGATAATGATGGTGGTAATGATGGTGATAATGATGGTGGTAATGGTGATAATGATGGTGGTAATGGTAATAATGATGGTGATATTGATGGTGGTAATGGTGATAATGATGGTGATGGTGATAATGATGGTGGTAATGGTGATAATGATGGTGATGGTGAAAATGATGGTGGTAATGGTGTTAATGATGGTGATAATGGTGAAAATGATGGTGGTAATGGTGATAATGATGGTGATGGTGATAATGATGGTGGTAATGGTGTTAATGATGGTGATAATGGTGAAAATGATGGTGATGGTGATAATGATGGTGGTAATTGTGATAATGATGGTGATAATGATGGTGATAATGATGGTGATAATAATGGTGATAATGGTGATCATGATGGTGGTAATGGTGATCATGATGGTGGTAAGGGTGATAACGATGGTGATGGTGATAATGATGGTGGTAATGGTGTTAATGATGGTGATAATGGTGAAAATGATGCTGGTAATGGTGATAATGATGGTTATGGTGATAATGATGGTGGTAATGGTGATAATGATGGTGTAATGGTGATAATGATGGTGGCAATGGTGATAATGATGGTGATAATAATGGTGATAATGATGATCATAATGGTAATGGTGATAATGATTGTGGTAATGGTGATAATGATGGTGGTAATGGTGATAATGATGGTGATGGTGATAATGATGGTGGTAATGGTGATAATGATGGGGATGGTGATAATGATGGTGGTAATTGTGATAATGATGGTGATAATGATGGTGGTAATGGTGTTAATGATGGTGATAATGGTGAAAATGATGCTGGTAATGGTGATAATGATGGTGATGGTGATAATGATGGTGGTAATGGGGATACTGATGGTGTAATGGTGATAATGATGGTGGCAATGGTGATAATGATGGTGATTATAATGGTGATAATGATGATCATAATGGTAATGGTGATAATGATTGTGGTAATGGTGATAATGATGGTGGTAATGGTGATAATGATGGTGGTAATGGTGATAATGATGGTGGTAATGGTGATAATGATTGTGGTAATGGTGATAATGATGGTGGTAATGGTGTTAATGATGGTGGTAATGGTGATAATGATGGTGGTAAGGGTGATGGTAATGATGGTGATGGTGATAATGATGGTGGTAATGATGGTGATAATGATGGTGGTAATGGTGATAATGATGGTGGTAATGGTAATAATGATGGTGGTAATGATGGTGATAATGATGGGGGTAATGGTGATAATGATGGTGGTAATGATGGTGATAATTATGGTGGTAATGATGGTGGTAATGGTGGTAATGATGGTGGTAATGATGGTGGTAATGATGGTGGTAATGATGGTGATAATGATGGTGATAATGATGGTGATGGTGATAATGATGGTGAATGTGATAATGGTGAGATGGTTCTTACAGGGTGGTTGAATCTGACACACGTCATGATACTGATTTGTAATTTAAACTTTAAAATGTGGATATTTGAATGTGCAAACTGCAGAAAGAACACCTGATTCCAATTAAGTCATTTCAGACTGTCTGTAAACCCTCACTGATTGGTGAGCCACTTTTTACACCAGAATACGCACACTGAATTGATTGCAAATTTGAATCAATTCCAATTTAATTTGGATTCAGCATCCTGTGGGAACGCAACTCAAATCAACTGTTGTGGTGCTTTCTCTTACTCAGAAATTATTTAGTCAGCTAAAGGTAGCAACCTGCCAAAAATCTAAGTGTACACTTTTTAAGCTTCAAAGGAGAATTAATCTTTCAAAATGAGCATTTTATGGCCAGACTCACCAACAGTTATGCCTGACATACTTATCTAGTGGTGGGGGGAGGGGGGGGGTTATCAGACACATGTCAGGAAACTAACGCTTGTAAACAAAATTAAAAAAACCTTTCAATGTAGCTTAATATGCATATATTCATAAATAGATATTTGAAATGCAGACTGAATTGATTACAAATGTATCATGATTTATAATGAATAATAATAAAAAACCTAAATCACTTAGAACTGTAAAATATTGTACTATCAATAAATATGAGAGAGGTATGATTTACCTTCACTCGATAAAGGCCAAATATCTGAACTATGTGTAATTCCATAGATGAGAGGGTCAGATCACACATTATCCTCAAGATGAGAGAGTCAGATCACAGATTATCCTCCAGAGGGTCAGATCACAGATTATCCTCCAGATGAGAGAGTCAGATCACAGATTATCCTCCAGAGGGTCAGATCACAGATTATCCTCCAGATGAGAGGGTTAGATCACAGATTATCCTCCAGATGAGAGGGTCAGATCACACATTATCCTCCAGAGGGTCAGATCACAGATTATCCTCCAGATGAGAGAGTCAGATCACAGATTATCCTCCAGATGAGAGGGTCAGATCACAGATTATCCTCCAGGGGGTCAGATCACAGATTATCCTCCAGAGGGTCAGATCACACATTATCCTCCAGAGGGTCAGATCACAGATTATCCTCCAGAGGGTCAGATCACACATTATCCTCCAGAGGGTCAGATCACAGATTATCCTCCAGAGGGTCAGATCACACATTATCCTCCAGGGGTCAGATCACACATTATCCTCCAGAGGGCCAGATCACACATTATCCTCCAGAGGGTCAGATCACACATTATCCTCCAGAGGGTCAGATCACAGATTATCCTCCAGGGGTCAGATCACACATTATCCTCCAGAGGGTCAGATCACAGATTATCCTCCAGGGGGTCAGATCACACATTATCCTCCAGAGGGTCAGATCACAGATTATCCTCCAGAGGGTCAGATCACACATTATCCTCCAGAGGGTCAGATCACACATTATCCTCCAGGGGTCAGATCACACATTATCCTCCAGAGGGCCAGATCACAGATTATCCTCCAGGGGGTCAGATCACACATTATCCTCCAGAGGGCCAGATCACAGATTATCCTCCAGAGGGTCAGATCACACATTATCCTCCAGATGAGAGAGTCAGATCACAGATTATCCTCCAGATGAGAGGGTCAGATCACACATTATCCTCCAGAGGGTCAGATCACAGATTATCCTCCAGAGAGTCAGATCACACATTATCCTCCAGAGGGTCAGATCACAGATTATCCTCCAGAGGGTCAGATCACAGATTATCCTCCAGAGGGTCAGATCACAGATTATCCTCCAGAGGGTCAGATCACAGATTATCCTCCAGAGGGCCAGATCACGGAGGAACAACATGAGTCATTTTCACTGGACTCTTCTTTTCTGTTTTGGAAGGATTACTCAGCATCTCTGGGCGCCAGAAATCACATCCCACAAAGTCAGAACAGCAGCCAATAATCCCCTTTAATACTGGCCACTTCCTCATCTCCCATCCCTTTAACGCCTCAGGTGACTTTTACAATAATGTTCTCAGAAGATCAGGAACTGGCAGCCAAGTGAAACAAAAGAATACGTGGGTCTCATCTGGCAGGCGTGCGCACGAGGGGATTACAGAGATGGGTAGGCGGCTTCTCTTTCCTGTTCCTCTGAAGATACACAACCAAACGTCGCCATTGTCTGTTTGTTTCTTTATTTTCAGTACAATTGTATCTCTGCGTTCGTGGACGTGCCTTAATGAATAAATAATAAATAATGAACATACAGGATATTACTATATATAAATATACTGAATATATAGACCGAGCGAGGGAGAGAAGGACACTGGGCGGGCGGTTGCAGAACATCACTGTGTCCCACATCACACACATTTCCCTACACTTCATCACTTGGAACCTAAGCCCTACGGCCTGTGTGAGCATTTGGGACACGGTGAAGGATTAAGAATCCCATTGTGTCACTCGATCTTGAGGGACGACGTGTGAAAGGTTGTCTCATAGGGCTGTGATTAACGTGTGTTAGATAGTGCTCCACACCACTGCCAAGCACACTTCACCTCTATTTGTCTAGAAGATGCATAACCCCCAGTCCTGCTTATAATGTGATCCTGGTTACGCCATCCTGAATACTGTCATCTCCTGATGAAATGGGCTGGCTCTAGTTACATACAGCTTATGGTCGTTTTCTGAACAAACGATTGATTTCTCCTCTTACGGACAATACTGGAGCTCAGATAACAGCTACTTCTTCTTCTCGTCTATGTTAGTGTCTGACTAGCAATATTCCTTCAGCGCAGGCCAATTCGTTACGTTTTAATAAGACAAACAGACCTCGTCCTATATATCGTTTTAGTATTCACCATTTTGCCTGTTTTTATGGCTGTACAGTAATACTTATTTAATGGATACAGATATAAAGTCATTAAGAAGAATCGACCTTACAGTTTATGCTGAGTTAATTTTGGCAGACCTTGTGTTCTTGAGGCCACATTACTAATTCTGTATATCAAACAGGAAAGGCATCAATAATGACACACTGGTACACTGTCGTCTACGTGATGTAAAAGAAAACAGCGTTCATCGGACCAGATCACCAGATCACCAGATCACCTTTTCCACTGCTCCACTGCTCCACTGCTCCACTGTTCCACTGCTCCACTGCTCTACTGCTCTACTGCTCCACTGCTCCACTGCTCCACTGCTCTACTGCTCTGCTGCTCCACTGCTCCACTGCTCTACTGCTCCACTGCTCCACTGCTCCACTGCTCTACTGCTCTACTGCTCCACTGCTCTACTGCTCCACTGCTCCACTGCTCCACTGCTCCACTGCTCCACTGTTCCACTGCTCTACTGCTCTACTGTTCCACTGCCCTACTGCTCCACTGCTCCACTGCTCTACTGCTCCACTGCTCCACTGCTCCACTGCTCTACTGCTCTACTGCTCTACTGCTCCACTGCTCCACTGCTCCACTGTTCCACTGCTCTACTGCTCTACTGCTCCACTGCTCCACTGTTCCACTGCTCCACTGCTCCACTGCTCCACTGCTCCACTGCTCCACTGCTCTACTGCTCTACTGCTCTACTGCTCCACTGCCCTACTGCTCCACTGCTCCACTGCTCCACTGTTCCACTGTTCCACTGCTCCACTGCTCCACTGCTCCACTGCTCCACTGTTCCACTGCTCCACTGCTCTACTGCTCTACTGCTCTACTGCTCCACTGCCCTACTGCTCCACTGTTCCACTGCTCTACTGCTCCACTGCCCTACTGCTCCACTGCTCCACTGCTCCACTGCTCCACTGTTCCACTGCTCTACTGCTCCACTGCTCCACTGTTCCACTGCTCCACTGCTCTACTGCTCTACTGCTCTACTGCTCTACTGCTCCACTGCCCTACTGCTCCACTGTTCCACTGCTCTACTGCTCCACTGCCCTACTGCTCCACTGTTCCACTGCTCTACTGCTCCACTGCCCTACTGCTCCACTGCTCCACTGCTTTACTTCTCCACTGCTCTGCTACTCTATTGGTCCAGGTTCGATGCTTGTGTGCTCGATGTAGACGATTTTGGCGGTGGACAGGGGTCATCATGGGGTCATCATGGGTATTCTGTGCAGCAGTGTGACATGTATGTAGGCTTTGAGGGTTTTCTCAGGAAATGAATAATACCAAGGTTTTAAGATGGATGTTTAGGTTAGGACTGGGATTATAATAATGATTGGGTTTGGGAAGATTTAAGATATAAATAGCTTTTGGTAAGCCAAGAAGGAAAGATATTTCTACGGTGTACGTGTGTGTGTGTGTGAGTGTGTGAGTGAGAGTGTGTGAGTGTACGTGTGAGAGTGTGAGTGTGTGAGTGTAAGTGTGAGAGTGTGAGAGTGTGTGAATGTAAGTGTGAGAGTGTGTGTGTGTGTGTGTGTAAGTGTGAGTGTGAGTGTGAGAGTGTGAGTGTGTGAGTGTAAGTGTGAGAGTGAGAGTGTGTGAGTGTGAGAGTGTGAGTTTAAGTGTGAGAGTGTGTGAGTGTAAGTGTGAGAGTGTGTGTGTGTAAGTGTGTGTAAGTGTGTGCAGATAATTCAAATTATATGTGGGAAGCAGCTGACTAAACCAATCCCACTCAAGTTTCGCATAAAAACAGGCTGCTTATGTAGTACTGTTATCTTCGTCCCTGCTACAAACCTGTTCCTGAAATGACTAAGCCAATACGCCCACATCCAGTCAACAAGCACAGGAAAGGAGATCCGCTCTGCTCCAGAGAGGTGCATGTCATCAAATATGGGCTTTCTCATACAGATTACTTTCTTTGAAAACGTTGGAGTGTAAGTAAAGAAATGCTCTGTTTTAGATGCAGGGGGGCCCTGTTATAGATGGGGGGCCCTGTTATAGATGGGGGGGCCTGTTATAGATGGGGGGGCCCTGTTATAGATGGGGAAGGCCCTGTTATATATGGGAGAGGCCCTGTTATAGATGGGGGGCCCTGTTATAGATGGGGTGCCCTGTTATAGATGGGGGAGCCCCTGTTATAGATGGGGGGGCCCTGTTATAGATGGGAGAGGCCCTGTTATAGATGGGGGGCCCTGTTATAGATGGGGAGGCCCTGTTATAGATGAGGGGCCCTGTTATAGAGATAGGGGGCCCTGTTATAGATGGGGGCCCTGTTATAGATGGGGAGGCCCTGTTATAGATGGGGGGGCTGTTATAGATGAGGGGGCCATGTTATAGATGGGGGAGGCCCTGTTATAGATGGGGGGCCCTGTTATAGTTTGGGGGCCTGTTATAGATGGGCGGGCCTGTTATAGATGGGGGGCCCTGTTATAGATGGGGGGGCCCTGTTATAGATGGGCGGGCCTGTTATAGATGGGGGGCCCTGTTATAGTTTGGGGGCCTGTTATAGATGGGCGGGCCTGTTATAGATGGGGGGCCCTGTTATAGATGGGCGGGCCTGTTATAGATGGGGGCCCTGTTATAGTTTGGGGGCCTGTTATAGATGGGCGGGCCTGTTATAGATGGGGGGCCCTGTTATAGATGGGGGGGCCCTGTTATAGATGGGAGAGACCCTGTTATAGATCGGGGGCCCTGTTATAGATGGGGGGGCCCTGTTATAGATGGGGGGGCCCTGTTAACGATGGGGGAGGTCCATGTGTTTATGACCACGTCTATGTGTTTATGACCACGTCTATGTGTTTATGACCACGTCTTATGTGTTTATGACCACGTCTATGTGTTTATGACCACGTCTATGTGTTTATGACCACGTGTATGTGTTTATGACCACGTCTATGTGTTTATGACCCCATCTATGTGTTTATGACCACGTCCATGTGTTTATGACCACATCCATGTGTTTATGACCACGTCTATGTGTTTATGACCACATCCATGTGTTTATGACCACGTCTTTGTGTTTATGACCACGTCTATGTGTTTATGACCACATCCATGTGTTTATGACCACGTCTTTGTGTTTATGACCACGTCCATCTGTTTATGACCACATCCATGTGTTTATTACCACGTCTATGTGTTTATGACCACATCCATGTGTTTATGACCACGTCTATGTGTTTATGACCACATCCATGTGTTTATGACCACATCCATGTGTTTATGACCACGTCTGTGTGTTTATGACCACGTCTGTGTGTTTATGACCACGTCTGTGTGTTTATGAGTACCTGCCTCTCATTTGTTTCAATCCATTCATTTATTTTATCTGTGGATTTAAACTAACTATTTGAATGTATCAGAAATGTATTTCACTTTATGCGTCACAGATGACCCATAAAATATTTTATCTTTTGTTGTTTTCTTCCCGGTGGATTTTGTCCACTGAGTCAAAACGTTCTCTCTGTGCAGTGTGTATGTGTGTGTGTGTGTTATGAAAGCCAAGCCAGTCTCAGTCATGCAGAACAGGACTCCTCTGGGACCTGGATGCTACAGAGCACAGCAACACAGCCACTCCGTCGATCACAAACACACACACACACACACACACACACACACACACACACACACACACACACACACACACACACACACACACACACACACACACACACACACACACACACACACACAGACAGACAGACACAAACAAACACAAAAGCACACACCCTGTACACAAACACACAACCACACACATATACACACATACACACACACACACACACACACAGAGTACACAAACTAACACAAACATAAATATTATACACACTCAGTACACAAACACACAACCACACACATATACACACATACATACACACACACACACACACACACACAGAGTACACAAACTAACACAAACATAAATATACACACCCAGTACACAAACTAACACAAACATAAATATACACACCCAGTACACAAACTAACACAAACATAAATATACACACCCTGTACACAAACTAACACTAACATAAATATACACACTCAGTACACAAACACACAACCACACACATTCACACACACACACACACACACACACACACACACACACACACACACACACACACACACACACACACACACACACACACAGAGTACACAAACTAACACAAACACAAATGCAGACACAGTGGCACTCTGTCTAATCTCCATCTTCATCAAAAGTCCACACAGTCATTAGATATATTCTATATTATTCATTATATACAGGAAATAAATAGCTCCCCCCAGAGATATCTTTCAGCTGACTACTTCATTTACTTGTTCACATAACTTCATTCGAGTGTCACAAATGCTTCCATACTCCTTCTGTAGTTCACTACTTCTGACCCAAGCCTTATTTGGAAATGAAGGGAGGAAGTGTCCTTCTGTCTGTTTGGGAACAAGGGTGTATTCTTGGTAATAGAAATATTACCTCAATGCTGTCTGTGAATCAGTCCCAGCTGCTCTTTTTGTGTGCTAACAAACTGAAGGGTACATTTGTCTCGTTTCAGCGGCTGAATTATATGGAGAAATCCATGTATCTTTTACAACACGTCATTTATCATTGACCTGTACACTCTGTGGTGGACGTTTTCTTTAGTTTTTTTAGTGCGCTGGTGTTGTGAGTTGGTTTCAAACTCTGAATGTCCCCGGGCGAAAATAACCTTTCAGTTTTCTCGTCTGAACGTCAGAGCTGTTGGATCTGTTCCTGTCTGTGTCTGGCTGTGACAGGCCACGCTAGGGATTGCTTCTATAATGAGAAAAAACTGCATTGAATGTTTCTCCAATGACATATTGTGAGATTATTTCTTAGACATTGTCATACAGTATTTGCCTGCATCCTCAAACAGCACCCTAGTTTTTTCTCTATTGGGTGCCTGCTCTCCTATTCCTCTACATAAAACTTGGGCGACATGTTGAGGGAATATTCTGCCATTTTGGAGTTAACTTATGTCTTGCAGCATACTAAACGCCATCAAATCAGAGCTGTTATAATTACACAGAATGCCTCCATTACTAAATCTGAACCATGACCAATGACAAATGACATAATGGGAGTGGCTGGTTTCTTCTGGAATATTCCATCCACTATTGCAGCTTTATGTAAATACTGCGGCTGTTTAAATTGGTTTGATTGTCTTATATATTTATTTATTTGGAGTGTTGCTTTCTGGAAGCTGGTTGAGAGAAAGCAATGAGCGTTTAAAGCCGTCATCAATGCAAATGGTGGCATTGAAGTGCCTTACATATGAATGTATTTTGATTTGTTTAATATTCTTTTGGTTCACTTTATGATTTAAATTTGTTATTTCACGGTTTTGATTTCTTCACTATTATTCTGGAGAGTGGGAAATAGTCAAAATAAAGAAATACCCTAAAAGTGTATTTGAACCTTTGACTGGTACTGTGAATACATATTTTTACATGACTTATTATTTGACAAATGATGATCTACTGTATTAGCGAGCGTAGCATCAAGGTTGCTTTTCTATTTCCTTTGGAGAGGATGCTTGAAACTCTGGCATACTAGGTTGACATTAGCATTAACCTTAATATGCTCATAAAATCCATAAACCAGGTTCTGACGCTGAAGTATTGGCGATCAACTAGGGTCTAGTCTGTATATTTCACGCCTCCATATTTGAGTTGTTGCCCACTTGACATTCAGTGTGTGCTTGTCGAAACAAACAGGTTTCTAGTAAACGGAATTTAAAACGAGTGTCTGTCTTCACATACCTAATGTTTTTACAAGTGAATGTTTCCACAGTGAACCCCAGTGAACCACAGTGAACCCCAGTGAACCACAGTGAACCACAGTGAACCCCTGTAACATCTTATGATAGATGGTTAGGAAGTGAAGGACCAGATCTTCTGTGAGGTACATGTAACCTCTCATGGTAGACGGTTCAGAAGTGAAGGACCAGATCTTCTGTGAGGTACATGTAACCTCTCATGGTAGACGGTTCAGAAGTGAAGGACCAGATCTTCTGTTAGGTACATGTAACCTCTCATGCTAGACGATTCAGATTTGGTATTGGGTGTATCTGGAAACACTGGTAAAGGGTTTGTGTTTGTACTGTAGTTTTGTTTCTAAATTAATATTCTGTTCTGCTACAGTAGGCGTGTTGAATATACTGAATATCAATGTAATGTAAATAATGTAATAATAAAATAAATAATTGAAGATACAAACAATTGTTTTGAACAAAAGTATAAGGGTTTGTTCTCTAAAGCAGTTTGACAGAGAACATACGCACGCATTCAAGGGTTTATATTTTAATTTTTTCTGTCTTTGTGAACCATCTGGCTTTCAGATAATTATTCCCGAGTCAGAATAGGGAGTTGCGGATATTGGAGGACTATGCCAATAAATGAGTGCCCTAAGGAGAAAACTGGGGTGCCATTCTGGACACACATTCTGTTAAAAAGAAAGTGTTATCACTGAAGTGCTTAAAGTGCACAATAAAACACACTGGAAAGATAATGGAAAGAGATAGCTCAGGGGTTTAGCCTAAAACTCTAGCCTGGTAACATCCTTTTGTGTGTTTCAGTTATAACGCTAGCCTGGTAACATCCTTTTGTGTGTTTCAGTTATAACGCTAGCCTGGTAACATCCTTTTGTGTGTTTCAGTTATAACGCTAGCCTGGTAACATCCTTTTGTGTGTTTCAGTTGTAACGCTAGCCTGGTAACATCCTTTTGTGTGTTTCAGTTATAACGCTAGCCTGGTAACATCTTTATGTGTGTTTCAGTTATAACGCTAGCCTGGTAACATCTTTATGTGTGTTTCAGTTATAACGCTAGCCTGGTAACATCTTTTTGTGTGTTTCAGTTATAACGCTAGCCTGGTAACATCCTTTTGTGTGTTTCAGTTATAACGCTAGCCTGGTAACATCCTTTTGTGTGTTTCAGTTATAACGCTAGCCTGGTAACATCCTTTTGTGTGTTTCAGTTATAACGCTAGCCTGGTAACATCCTTTTGTGTGTTTCAGTTGTAACGCTAGCCTGGTAACATCCTTTTGTGTGTTTCAGTTATAACGCTAGCCTGGTAACATCCTTTTGTGTGTTTCAGTTATAACGCTAGCCTGGTAACATCCTTTTGTGTGTTTCAGTTGTAACGCTAGCCTGGTAACATCCTTTTGTGTGTTTCAGTTATAACGCTAGCCTGGTAACATCCTTTTGTGTGTTTCAGTTGTAACGCTAGCCTGGTAACATCCTTTTGTGTGTTTCAGTTATAACGCTAGCCTGGTAACATCCTTTTGTGTGTTTCAGTTGTAACGCTAGCCTGGTAACATCCTTTTGTGTGTTTCAGTTATAACGCTAGCCTGGTAACATCTTTTTGTGTGTTTCAGTTATAACGCTAGCCTGGTAACATCCTTTTGTGTGTTTCAGTTATAACGCTAGCCTGGTAACATCCTTTTGTGTGTTTCAGTTATAACGCTAGCCTGGTAACATCCTTTTGTGTGTTTCAGTTATAACGCTAGCCTGGTAACATCCTTTTGTGTGTTTCAGTTATAACGCTAGCCTGGTAACATCCTTTTGTGTGTTTCAGTTATAACGCTAGCCTGGTAACATCCTTTTGTGTGTTTCAGTTATAACGCTAGCCTGGTAACATCCTTTTGTGTGTTTCAGTTATAACGCTAGCCTGGTAACATCCTTTTGTGTGTTTCAGTTGTAACGCTAGCCTGGTAACATCCTTTTGTGTGTTTCAGTTATAACGCTAGCCTGGTAACATCTTTATGTGTGTTTCAGTTATAACGCTAGCCTGGTAACATCTTTATGTGTGTTTCAGTTATAACGCTAGCCTGGTAACATCTTTTTGTGTGTTTCAGTTATAACGCTAGCCTGGTAACATCCTTTTGTGTGTTTCAGTTATAACGCTAGCCTGGTAACATCCTTTTGTGTGTTTCAGTTATAACGCTAGCCTGGTAACATCCTTTTGTGTGTTTCAGTTATAACGCTAGCCTGGTAACATCTTTATGTGTGTTTCAGTTATAACGCTAGCCTGGTAACATCTTTATGTGTGTTTCAGTTATAACGCTAGCCTGGTAACATCCTTTTGTGTGTTTCAGTTGTAACGCTAGCCTGGTAACATCCTTTTGTGTGTTTCAGTTATAACGCTAGCCTGGTAACATCCTTTTGTGTGTTTCAGTTGTAACGCTAGCCTGGTAACATCCTTTTGTGTGTTTCAGTTATAACGCTAGCCTGGTAACATCTTTTTGTGTGTTTCAGTTATAACGCTAGCCTGGTAACATCCTTTTGTGTGTTTCAGTTATAACGCTAGCCTGGTAACATCCTTTTGTGTGTTTCAGTTATAACGCTAGCCTGGTAACATCCTTTTGTGTGTTTCAGTTATAACGCTAGCCTGGTAACATCCTTTTGTGTGTTTCAGTTATAACGCTAGCCTGGTAACATCCTTTTGTGTGTTTCAGTTATAACGCTAGCCTGGTAACATCCTTTTGTGTGTTTCAGTTATAACGCTAGCCTGGTAACATCCTTTTGTGTGTTTCAGTTATAACGCTAGCCTGGTAACATCCTTTGTGTGTTTCAGTTGTAACGCTAGCCTGGTAACATCCTTTTGTGTGTTTCAGTTATAACGCTAGCCTGGTAACATCTTTATGTGTGTTTCAGTTATAACGCTAGCCTGGTAACATCTTTATGTGTGTTTCAGTTATAACGCTAGCCTGGTAACATCTTTTTGTGTGTTTCAGTTATAACGCTAGCCTGGTAACATCCTTTTGTGTGTTTCAGTTATAACGCTAGCCTGGTAACATCCTTTTGTGTGTTTCAGTTATAACGCTAGCCTGGTAACATCCTTTTGTGTGTTTCAGTTATAACGCTAGCCTGGTAACATCTTTATGTGTGTTTCAGTTATAACGCTAGCCTGGTAACATCTTTATGTGTGTTTCAGTTATAACGCTAGCCTGGTAACATCCTTTTGTGTGTTTCAGTTATAACGCTAGCCTGGTAACATCCTTTTGTGTGTTTCAGTTATAACGCTAGCCTGGTAACATCCTTTTGTGTGTTTCAGTTATAACGCTAGCCTGGTAACATCCTTTTGTGTGTTTCAGTTATAACGCTAGCCTGGTAACATCCTTTTGTGTGTTTCAGTTATAACGCTAGCCTGGTAACATCTTTATGTGTTTTTCAGTTATAACGCTAGCCTGGTAACATCCTTTTGTGTGTTTCAGTTATAACGCTAGCCTGGTAACATCTTTATGTGTGTTTCAGTTATAACGCTAGCCTGGTAACATCTTTATGTGTGTTTCAGTTATAACGCTAGCCTGGTAACATCTTTATGTGTGTTTCAGTTATAACGCTAGCCTGGTAACATCTTTATGTGTGTTTCAGTTATAACGCTAGCCTGGTAACATCCTTTTGTGTGTTTCAGTTATAACGCTAGCCTGGTAACATCCTTTTGTGTGTTTCAGTTATAACGCTAGCCTGGTAACATCCTTTTGTGTGTTTCAGAGTTACAGAACAGTGCCTGTGGGAACCCAGGTGTTCCTCCTAAAGGCATTTTGAACGGGACTCATTTCAACATAGGGGACCGGATACGCTACAGGTGTGTGACGGGCTACGTGTTGGACGGACATGCTCTCCTCACCTGCGCCCTCACCACATCCAATATGGCCGCATGGGATTTCCCCGTCCCCATCTGCAGAGGTGAGACTACAACGTGTCACATATAGCACCCTATTCCCTGTCATCACATGGACTCTAGTCTAACGTAGTGCCCTTAGGAAGGGAATGAGACAGCATTTGGGACTCGTACATGATTCCTTCTTTATTGGCAGCGATATTGGCCCTTCGGTGGTTGCTTTTGTATTCACACAACGTTTATGATATCTTATCGAGAGAAAATCTTGTTGGCCAGGATAGGATGATGTGGTCAGTGAAGCACGATTCAATCATACTGCCGTTTGCCGTATTGTCTGTTGTCTGTCTGGTGTGTTTGATGTTGTGGCAAAGCAATCCGATTTCAGTGTGTGTGTGTGTGTGTGTGTGTGTGTGCGCGCGCGTGTGTGTGCGCGTGTGTGTGTGTAAAAGCCATTTGGGCAGAACCTTGTTGAACGTACCTCGCTATTTATGTGTCTGAGATTGGTGTGATTTAAAGGCATTTCAAAACGTTATTGAATCTCAGATGCTGCACTGACATATGGAACTGGTGTAGGGCTTAGTCAGTGTGGAGGTGCTGTCATTAACACCATGTGGTGTGGGGGTTAGTCAGTGTGGAGGTGCTGTCATTAACACCATGTGGTGTGGGGGTTAGTCAGTGTGGAGGTGCTGTCATTAACACCATGTGGTGTGGGGGTTAGTCAGTGTGGAGGTGCTGTCATTAACACCATGTGGTGTGGGGGTTAGTCAGTGTGGAGGTGCTGTCATTAACACCATGTGGTGTGGGGGTTAGTCAGTGTGGAGGTGCTGTCATTAACACCATGTGGTGTGGGGTTAGTCAGTGTGGAGGTGCTGTCATTAAATCATGTGGTGTGGGGGTTAGTCAGTGTGGAGGTGCTGTCATTAACACCATGTGGTGTGGGGGTTAGTCAGTGTGGAGGTGCTGTCATTAACACCACAGTGGTGTTGGGGTTAGTCAGTGTGGAGGTGCTGTCATTAACACCATGTGGTGTGGGGGTTAGTCAGTGTGGAGGTGCTGTCATTAACACCATGTGGTGTGGGGGTTAGTCAGTGTGGAGGTGCTGTCATTAACACCATGTGGTGTGGGGGTTAGTCAGTGTGGTGGTGCTGTTATTAACACCATGTGGTGTGGGGGTAAGTCAGTGTGGAGGTGCTGTATAACACCATGTGGTGTGGGGGTTAGTCGGTGTGGAGGTGCTGTCATTAACACCATGTGGTGTGGGGGTTAGTCAGTTTGGAGGTGCTGTCATTAACACCATGTGGTGTGGGGGTTAGTCAGTGTGGTGGTGCTGTTATTAACACCATGTGGTGTGGGGGTTAGTCAGTTTGGAGGTGCTGTCATTAACACCATGTGGTGTGGGGGTTAGTCAGTGTGGTGGTGCTGTTATTAACACCATGTGGTGTGGGGGTAAGTCAGTGTGGAGGTGCTGTATAACACCATGTGGTGTGGGGGTTAGTCAGTGTGGAGGTGCTGTCATTAACACCATGTGGTGTGGGGGTTAGTCAGTGTGGAGGTGCTGTCATTAACACCATGTGGTGTGGGGGTTAGTCAGTGTGGTGGTGCTGTTATTAACACCATGTGGTGTGGGGTTAGTCAGTTTGGAGGTGCTGTCATTAACACCATGTGGTGTGGGGGTTAGTCAGTGTGGTGGTGCTGTTATTAACACCATGTGGTGTGGGGGTAAGTCAGTGTGGAGGTGCTGTATAACACCATGTGGTGTGGGGGTTAGTCAGTGTGGAGGTGCTGTCATTAACACCATGTGGTGTGGGGGTTAGTCAGTGTGGAGGTGCTGTCATTAACACCATGTGGTGTGGGGGTTAGTCAGTGTGGAGGTGCTGTCATTAACACCATGTGGTGTGGGGGTTAGTCAGTGTGAAGGTGCTGTCATTAACACCACAGTGGTGTTGGGGTTAGTCAGTATCATGTTCTATCTGTGAGGAGGTGCTGTCATTAACACCATATGGTGTTGGGGTGGGTCAGTGTCATGTTCTATCTGTGAGGATTGGATTTAAAATGTTATTAGTAATTTACATCCAGGTTAGTTCACACAAAGTTTTTGTCTGTGACCTCCCCTTTCCTTCTCCACCTGGTGACTCCTCCTTTCTTCCTCCACCTGGTGACTCCTCCTTTCTTCCTCCACCTGGTGACTCCTCCTTTCCTCCTCCACCTGGTGACTCCTCCTTTCTTCCTCCATCTGGTGACTCCTCCTTTCCTCCTCCACCTGGTGACTCCTCCTTTCTTCCTCCACCTGGTGACTCCACCTTTCCTCCTCCACCTGGTGACTCCTCCTTTCCTCCTCCACCTGGTGACTCCTCCTTTCTTCCTCCATCTGGTGACTCCTCCTTTCCTCCTCCACCTGGTGACTCCCCCTTTCCTCCTCCACCTGGTGACTCCCCTTTCCTCCTCCACCTGGTGACTCCTCCTTTCCTCCTCCACCTGGTGACTCCCCCTTTCCTCCTCCACCTGATGACTCCCCCTTTCCTCCTCCGCCTGGTGACTCCTCCTTTCCTCCTCCACCTGGTGACTCCTCCTTTCCTCCTCCACCTGGTGACTCCTCCTTTCCTCCTCCACCTGGTGACTCCTCCTTTCCTCCTCCACCTGGTGACTCCTCCTTTCCTCCTCCACCTGGTGACTCCTCCTTTCTTCCTCCATCTGGTGACTCCTCCTTTCCTCCTCCACCTGGTGACTCCTCCTTTCCTCCTCCACCTGGTGACTCCCCTATCCTCCTCCATCTGGTGACTCCTCCTTTCCTCCTCCACCTGGTGACTCCTCCTTTCTTCCTCCATCTGGTGACTCCTCCTTTCCTCCTCCACCTGGTGACTCCCCCTTTCCTCCTCCACCTGGTGACTCCCCCTTATCTCTGGCTAGCTACCACCTCTGAGTTTGCTTTGTCAGTCACACTGCAGAGTTGCTAAGGAAACCAAGTCCTACCAACAAAATTCCTCACCAGCCAACGCAGACGATGCAGTCCCTCTAAATAACCACAGACACGGTTATAACTGTGACCCCTGACCCATGACCTCTGACTGCAATGATACACTTTCAAAGAAAAACTGGTTCCTTAACCAGCTCAATTGTTAACCAGCTCTCATATTTTGTTCACCAAGCCAAGTACCACGTACCGTAGAATCACAGAGACGTGTAGAGAATGACTTCATGATGGCTTCAGATAATAAGTAATATTATATCTCCTCCCCTCTCCGCCACCTCCTCTTATCTCCTCCCCTCTCCGCCACCTCCTCTTATCTCCTCCCCTCTCCGCCACCTCCTCTTCTTCACTCCTCCCCTCTTCCCCACCTCCTCTTCTCTCCTCCTACTCTCTTTCTGTGTTGAGGAGACATGGTTGGGACAGAGGGTTCTCCGGACGGCCCAGATGGTCTTTTGATCTTTGAGAACCTGTCTACTCAGTCTGGAGGTTAGGCAGCAGCCAATCCTCAATAGGCAGGTGTCCTGTCTTCTCTCCTGGCAGTGTATCCCAAATTGCACCCTAATCTGTTTGAAGTGCACTACAAAATACATTGTTGTACCTCATCCCTTGATGGAGAGTAAACCACTGTGTGTGTTTGTGTGCGTTTATTATTTTCACATGACTTTTAAATGTGTTATTATTAACCACAAGTATGTATTGCCCTTAAAATGTTTGTCTGATTGGCTGATGGATGTTCCTGAGCCCAACCCCTTACCCAACCATTGGTCATTTAAACAGCATTGTGACATTCTGAGCTTGACCCAAAGTAGCATCATTTCAGGGTAAAGGTCAATTACCAAGTGTTATTTTGACCTCCGTCTGGACTGCCCTGGGTCTTTAAATGCTTTTTGATGTGTGTTCTACAATGTTTTCATTTCATGGTCTGAACTGAACAGTAATAATAGCTAAAATGCTGTTGTGTTTGAGCAGTACACAGCCATATTTAGCTACAATATTATAAAGTTAGTAACCTGCATTCTGATTGGCTGATTGGCATATGAGTTTGTTTACCACAGATATGACATCACTATTATTGCTCTGCTCTGCATGGTTGAACCAGATAATAATGTGCCGTATTGCCACACGCTCCGTATTGATTGATGCCACGGCGATGGGCAGTTTAGACAGAACACCACGACAATCTGAGATGCTTACATGTAGTCGTTACCAAGACAACCCGAAAAAACAAACAAGACGTTTCTTTTCGCACCCGTGTAACTGCACATCTGATATAAACAAACAGGACCCACGCTATCCTGGGCTTTTTTACAAACGTGTAAACATCTTGTTGTTTACTTTTGCATTTCACGCTACAGCCTTCACCGGATAACCGTTACAACAGTTGTTAAGTTGAGAGAGCCAATATCCTGTAAAGAAAAGACAAACACCCAAAGAACTATTTGGAGATTTTGTTCCTCAACGACACGAACGATACATGACAAAAGGCTAGTACAACAAGTGGGTTAAGAACCTGAGCTAGTACAACAAGTGGGTTAAGAACCTGAGCTAGTACAACAAGTGGGTTAAGAACCTGAGCTAGTACAACAAGTGGGTTAAGAACCTGAGCTAGTTCAACAAGCGGGTTAAGAACCTGAGCTAGTACAACAAGCGGGTTAAGAACCTGAGCTAGTACAACAAGCGGGTTAAGAACCTGAGCTAGTACAACAAGTGGGTTAAGAACCTGAGCTAGTACAACAAGTGGGTTAAGAACCTGAGCTAGTACAACAAGCGGGTTAAGAACCTGAGCTAGTACAACAAGCGGGTTAAGAACCTGAGCTAGTACAGCAAGCGGGTTAAGAACCTGAGCTAGTACAACAAGTGGGTTAAGAACCTGAGCTAGTACAGCAAGCGGGTTAAGAACCTGAGCTAGTACAACAAGCGGGTTAAGAACCTGAGCTAGTACAGCAAGCGGGTTAAGAACCTGAGCTAGTACAACAAGTGGGTTAAGAAACTGAGCTAGTACAACAAGCTGCATGGGATGACACAGCACATATATGATACATGGGATGACACAGCACAAATATGATACAGTAACCTACATGGGATGACACAGCACATATATGATACAGTAACCTACATGGGATGACACAGCACATATATGATACAGTAACCTACATGGGATGACACAGCACATATATGATACAGTAACCTACATGGGATGACACAGCACATATATGATACAGTAACCTACATGGGATAACACAGCACATATATGATACAGTAACCTACATGGGATGACACAGCACATATATGATACAGTAACCTACATGGGATGAAACACAGCACATATATGATACAGTAACCTACATGGGATGAAACACAGCACATATATGATACAGTAACCTACATGGGATGACACAGCACATATATGATACAGTAACCTACATGGGATGACACAGCACATATATGATACAGTAACCTACATGGGATGACACAGCACATATATGATACAGTAACCTACATGGGATGACACAGCACATATATGATACAGTAACCTACATGGGATGACACAGCACATATATGATACAGTAACCTACATGGGATGACACAGCACATATATGATACAGTAACCTACATGGGATGACACAGCACATATATGATACAGTAACCTACATGGGATGACACAGCACATATATGATACAGTAACCTACATGGGATGACACAGCACATATATGATACAGTAACCTACATGGGATGACACAGCACATATATGATACAGTAACCTACATGGGATGACACAGCACATATATGATACAGTAACCTACATGGGATGACACAGCACATATATGATACAGTAACCTACATGGGAACGACACAGCTCATATATGATACAGTAACCTACATGGGATGACACAGCACATATATGATAGAGTAACCTACATGGGATAAGACAGCACATATATGATACAGTAATCTGATAGCTCATTTAACCCCTAAATTCGATCTGTCTGCATCTCAAACAGAAACCTTCTCCCTATGAGGTGCACTGCATCTCTCACGGCTCTACTAGTTAATCTCCTGATCCCTGGTTAAAAATAGAGGCCTTCCTACAGAACAGGGTGCCATTTAGGAGTCAGGCTGAGCATACGAGAGAAGGAAGATGTTTCTCTGGGGATTAGAGATCAGCTGGAGTAATTTCCATTCACGTGCTGCATCAGGTAACTCCAGATAAACTGGATCCTCTTTGATCACATGTACAACACTTGTCTTGCTACTTAAACGAATAATCCTGAAGGCAGAAGTGATAGAGGATGTTTTGTGAAGCTACCACTGTAACTACGATACTAGTTAAACTCTTCTACTATACTGAAAACACTCCCGTTTCTACTAATACTACAAATGTAGCGCAGACTGTGACCTCTGTGACGTTTAAGTTAACTGTTCTTTTAATTTGACTTCCTTTAAGTTCTGGGGTGATGGGTGATCATTATGTGTTAGTCCTCAGGACATTTTACTATATGTACACAGGGTTTAAAGCGCTAATAAATGCTAAACCACATCTAGAGGTGACATCTTAATGGGCAGCCCTGCTGCCAAACATTTGAAATACTTACCTTTGTCCTTGAAACCTTCACCAGGAACATGTGAGTGTGGGTGGAGATCCTAGAGTCTCCTAAGGATGTTTATTCATGTTGTGCCAGAAATACACGGGGCAAAAATCTAGATTAATGACCTTAAAGCTGACTTCAAGTTTACCAGAACAACGGCTTCAAACTTTACAAATGATCAATAAATCACACCATACCCTTACACAAAACATTCTTATCAATATGATATGTGTCTACACAAATGCCTTTTCTTGGCAAGATCAATAGCTTTTCTTACCAAGCTCTATAGAATCCTGTGCAAATGACATATGCTAATACTTGTGGAGTGAACGAGCTGGAGCCAGTTATCCCAAACACAATAGCAGAACCTGGACACAGTGTGCTGACAGTGGGAGTCATTTATGAAGCACCAAATAAACAGTCTATGTCTGCTTTGAGACGGAGGTGGTTTGAGGCTGACATTGAGTTATGGTTTGGCTATTGGCTCCTAGACAGTGATTATGATGGATAATGCTGTTTATGATAAACTATGATAATGTGGATGCTATAAATAAAATGTGCTTTGTTTTCTCTTTGTTATTTTAAGCACGCACATTTAGAATCAATAGTGGACATTTAATGGATAATATTAATAGATAATGGTTTGGGAAAAAAAAATCTCCTCAAGCCTCGTTTAGTTTAACCAACTACCACACCTAGTTCCACCTCCTAGCATATCTAGTACCACCTCCAACCACACCTACCGTAGTACCACCTCCTACCACTTCTAGTACCACCTCCTAGCATATCTAGTATCACCTCCTACCTCACCTACTGTCACCTCCTAGCTCACCTACTATCACCTCCCAGCTCACCTGCTACCACCTCCTACCACACCTAGTACCACCTCCTACCTCACTTAGTACCACCTCCTACCACACCTAGTATCACCTCCTACCTCACTTAGTACCACCTCCTACCTCACTTAGTACCACCTCCTACCACACCTAGTATCACCTCCTACCGCACCTAGTATCACCTCCTACCTCACTTAGTACCACCTCCTACCTCACTTAGTACCACCTCCTACCACACTTAGTACCACGTCCTACCTCACTTAGTACCACCTCCTACCTCACTTAGTACCACCTCCTACCTCACTTAGTACCACCTCCTACCTCACCTAGTACCACCTCCTACCTCACTTAGTACCACCTCCTACCGCACCTAGTATCACCTCCTACCTCACTTAGTACCACCTCCTACCTCACTTAGTACCACCTCCTACCTCACTTAGTACCACCTTCTACCACACCTAGTACCACCTCCTACCACACCTAGTACCACCTCCTACCACACCTAGTACCACCTCCTACCTCACTTAGTACCACCTCCTACCACACCTAGTACCACCTCCTACCTCACTTAGTACCACCTCCTACCTCACTTAGTACCACCTCCTACCTCACTTAGTACCACCTCCTACCTCACTTAGTACCACCTCCTACCTCACTTAGTACCACCTCCTACCTCACCTAGTACCACCTCCTACCTCACTTAGTACCACCTCCTACCACACCTAGTATCACCTCCTACCACACCTAGTATCATCTCCTACCTCACTTAGTACCACCTCCTACCTCACTTAGTACCACCTCCTACCACACCTAGTACCACCTCCTACCTCACTTAGTACCACCTCCTGCCTCACTTAGTACCACCTCCTACCACACCTAGTATCACCTCCTACCACACCTAGTATCACCTCCTACCTCACTTAGTACCACCTCCTACCTCACTTAGTATCACCTCCTACCACATCTAGAACCACCTCCTACCTCACTTAGTACCACCTCCTACCTCACTTAGTACCACCTCCTACCTCACTTAGTACCACCTCCTACCACACCTAGTATGACCTCCTACCTCACTTAGTACCACCTCCTACCTCACTTAGTACCACCTCCTACCTCACTTAGTACCACCTCCTGCCTCCTCTCCTGCCTCCACCAATATGTTTTCTGTATGTTAGCATTTGCCAAGAGAATCCATCTACCTGAGATCAAGGAGATTAACTCAAATCTGTATCATTTGGGCCCACAGAACCAATCTGGGAAAATGCTGGACGTTCAGTTATACATCTGAAATCTGGACATCTGTAACCACATTAAAAAAAACCTACTCAAAATGTGAATATAAGATATTACCTCATGAACTCAAATCTGATTCAGGCCATTTTGAGATTGGAGATGCTTAGAAAAGCAAAGTCAATGTGTTTGCTACTTCTGTTAATCTGATCCTCTACTACATATTTCAGTTTTAATCATTTTATTTTATATTATTACTTGGTTTGTTAGACAAATTCAATTGAAAACAATGTGCCGAAAACGTGTGTGTGTGCGTGTCAGTGTGTGTGTCAGTGTGTGTGTGTCAGTGTGTGTGCATGTGTGTGCGTGTAAGTGTGTCTGTGTGTGTGTGCGTGTCCGTGTGCGCGTCAGTGTGTGTGTGTGTTCTTTCTGACATGTTCTCATCAGTTCGTCATTACTCAGCCAGGTTATTCCACTTAACAACTGTCATCTCTGTTTTCCAGGCAGTTCTGGAGCCATAAAGTACAGGCAAAGATATCAGGATATTCACAATGTCATCATAAAGTACTGGTAGTTTAGGACCTGGTTGCTGATTGGTTGAGCGCTGTTCACATTGTGCTGGTAACCAGTTGTAACCAGTTTATTAGCGATAAGCCACAACTCAGGGAATTGTGATGTCCTGACTAAAAACAGCTGTGAGCTGTTGTATTGGACAAGCACAAAGCCTGTCCTTATTGCCTAAATACAGCAACCTATAAATGATTATTACATTTATATTGGACAAGCACAAATACTGTGTTATTGCCTAAATACAGCAACCTATAAATGATTATTACATTTATATTGGACAAGCACAAATACTGTGTTATTGCCTAAATACAGCAACCTATAAATGATTATTACATTTATATTGGACAAGCACAAATACTGTGTTATTGTCTAAATACAGCAACCTATAAATTATTATTGCATTTATTCCTGTCCAGTCAGAGAACCGGATGCAAAAGCACATTAATCTGTTGCACCCTTTAACAATCTAGTGTAGTCAGCCGTGAATTTCCTATTTATATATATATATTTTTAAATTAACACACACATTGTGATTAATTAGACCTAAAGCTATGGTTGAAAATTCACTAAAATGCTGTAAGTGGACTTTGAAGGTAGACTCAGCTAAATCAGGGAGATGCATACAAACAAACAAACTGTTTACTGAGTTAATTTGCATAACAACAATTATTGCTGAAGTGCGATGAACCACTCTGTCTCTTTTTGGGAACATCATGAAGGAACCCTGTGCATAATATCTGTATCTGAGGTGGTCCAGTATCTGAGGTGGTGTCAGTATCTGTATCTGAGGTGGTCCAGTATCTAAGGTGGTGTCAGTATCTGTATCTGAGGTGGTCCAGTATCTGAGGTGGTGTCAGTATCTGTATCTGAGGTGGTCCAGTATCTAAGGTGGTGTCAGTATCTGTATCTGAGGTGGTGTCAGTATCTGAGAATGTGTCAGTATCTGTATCTGAGGTGGTCCAGTATCTGAGGTGGTGTCAGAATCTATATCTGAGGTGCTCCAGTATCTGAGGTGGTGTCAGTATCTGTATCTGAGGTGGTCCAGTATCTGAGGTGGTCCAGTATCTGAGGTGGTGTCAGTATCTGAGGTGGTCCAGTATCTGAGGTGGTGTCAGTATCTGAGGTGGTCCAGCATCTGAGGTGGTGTCAGAATCTATATCTGAGGTGGTGTCAGTATCTGAGGTGGTGTCAGTATCTGTATCTGAGGTGGTCCAGTATCTGAGGTGGTCCAGTATCTAAAGTGGTGTCAGTATCTGAGAATGTGTCAGTATCTGTATCTGAGGTGGTCCAGTATCTGAGGTGGTCCAGTATCTGAGGTGGTCCAGTATCTGAGGTGGTGTCAGTATCTGAGGTGGTGTCAGTATCTGAGGTGGTGTCAGTATCTGAGGTGGTCCAGTATCTGAGGTGGTCCAGTATCTGAGGTGGTCCAGTATCTGAGGTGGTGTCAGTATCTGAGGTGGTGTCAGTATCTGAGGTGGTCCAGTATCTGAGGTGGTGTCAGTATCTGAGGTGGTCCAGTATCTGAGGTGGTCCAGTATCTGAGGTGGTCCAGTATCTGAGGTGGTCCAGTATCTGAGGTGGTGTCAGTATCTGAGGTGGTCCAGTATCTGAGGTGGTGTCAGTATCTGAGGTGGTCCAGTATCTGAGGTGGTCCAGTATCTGAGGTGGTCCAGTATCTGAGGTGGTGTCAGTATCTGAGGTGGTCCAGTATCTGAGGTGGTCCAGTATCTGAGGTGGTCCAGTATCTGAGGTGGTCCAGTATCTGAGGTGGTCCAGTACTGAGGTGGTCCAGTATCTGAGGTGGTCCAGTATCTGAGGTGGTCCAGTATCTGAGGTGGTCCAGTATCTGAGGTGGTCCAGTATCTGAGGTGGTCCAGTACTGAGGTGGTCCAGTATCTGAGGTGGTCCAGTACTGAGGTGGTCCAGTATCTGAGGTGGTCCAGTATCTGAGGTGGTCCAGTACTGAGGTGGTCCAGTATCTGAGGTGGTCCAGTACTGAGGTGGTCCAGTACTGAGGAGGTCCAGTATCTGAGGTGGTCCAGTACTGAGGTGGTCCAGTATCTGAGGTGGTCCAGTACTGAGGTGGTCCAGTATCTGAGGTGGTCCAGTACTGAGGTGGTCCAGTATCTGAGGTGGTACAGTATCTGAGGTGGTCCAGTACTGAGGTGGTCCAGTACTGAGGTGGTCCAGTACTGAGGTGGCCCAGTACTGAGGTGGTCCAGTACTGAGGTGGTCCAGTATCTGAGGTGGTCCAGTACTGAGGTGGTCCAGTACTGAGGTGGTCCAGTACTGAGGTGGTCCAGTATCTGAGGTGGTCCAGTATCTGAGGTGGTGTCAGTATCTGTATCTGAGGTGGTCCAGTATCTGAGGTGGTGTCAGTATCTGAGGTGAGGTGGTCCAGTATCTGAGGTGGTGTCAGTATCTGAGGTGGTCCAGTATCTGAGGTGGTCCAGTATCTGAGGTGGTCCAGTACTGAGGTGGTCCAGTACTGAGGTGGTCCAGTACTGAGGTGGTCCAGTAATGAGGTGGTCCAGTATTGAGGTGGTCCAGTACTGAGGTGGTCCAGTATCTGAGGTGGTCCAGTACTGAGGTGGTCCAGTACTGAGGTGGTCCAGTATCTGAGGTGGTCCAGTACTGAGGTGGTCCAGTACTGAGGTGGTCCAGTATCTGAGGTGGTCCAGTACTGAGGTGGTCCAGTACTGAGGTGGTCCAGTACTGAGGTGGTCCAGTATCTGATGTGATCCAGTACTGAGGTGGTCCAGTATCTGAGGTGGTCCAGTACTGAGGTGGTCCAGTACTGAGGAGGTCCAGTATCTGAGGTGGTTCAGTACTGAGGTGGTCCAGTATCTGAGGTGGTCCAGTACTGAGGTGGTCCAGTATCTGAGGTGGTCCAGTACTGAGGTGGTCCAGTATCTGAGGTGCTACAGTATCTGAGGTGGTCCAGTATCTGAGGTGGTCCAGTATCTGAGGTGGTCCAGTACTGAGGTGGTCCAGTACTGAGGTGGTCCAGTATCTGAGGTGGTCCAGTATCTGAGGTGGTCCAGTACTGAGGTGGTCCAGTACTGATGTGGTCCAGTATCTGAGGTGGTACAGTACTGAGGTGGTCCAGTATCTGAGGTGGTCCAGTACTGAGGTGGTCCAGTACTGAGGTGGTCCAGTACTGAGGTGGTCCAGTATCTGAGGTGGTCCAGTATCTGAGGTGGTCCAGTACTGAGGTGGTCCAGTACTGAGGTGGTCCAGTATCTGAGGTGGTCCAGTATCTGAGGTGGTCCAGTACTGAGGTGGTCCAGTACTGAGGTGGTCCAGTATATGAGGTGGTCCAGTACTGAGGTGGTCCAGTATCTGAGGTGGTCCAGTATCTGAGGTGGTCCAGTATCTGAGGTGGTCCAGTATCTGAGGTGGTCCAGTATCTGAGGTGGTCCAGTATATGAGGTGGTCCAGTACTGAGGTGCTCCAGTATCTGAGGTGGTCCAGTATCTGAGGTGGTCCAGTATCTGAGGTGGTCCAGTATCTGAGGTGGTCCAGTATCTGAGGTGGTCCAGTATCTGAGGTATATGATATGACGACACATCCTCTATGTGCATCGCTATGAAGACCTCCCAGACTAATCTCTACTGCCGCATTGGTGCACTGGGACGGCATTGTCTTCTGTGATTGAGTCAGAGAGTGTGTGTGTGTGTGTATGTGTGTGTGTGTGTGTGTGTCCTTGGAGAGCAGCGTTTGTCAGGACAGCTGTCAGAGAACAGTGCTGTGTCTCCGGCCTGTTTAATGATGTGTTCCCTGGGTTCTGCCATTAGAAACTAATCACACCGGGTCAGATCTGTCTGGACATGGATGTTTAATGGTACCCTATCCACTTAATGTGCTTTTGACCCGGGGTCACTGGACACAGACAGTATCTATCTGTTTAACTGTCTGTCTACCTGTCTGTTTACCTGTCTGTTTACCTGTCTGTCTGTCTACCTGTCTGTCTGTCTACCTGTCTGTTTACCTGTCTGTCTGTCTACCTGTCTGTCTGTCTACCTGTCTGTCTACCTGTCTGTCTGTCTACCTGTCTGTTTACCTGTCTGTCTGTCTACCTGTCTGTTTACCTGTCTGTCTACCTGTCTGTTTACCTGTCTGTCTACCTGTCTGTTTAATTGTTTTGTTACCTGTCTGTCTACCTGTCATATTGTGTGTGTGTTTGTCTGTCATATTGGGTATGTGTGTGTTTGTCTGTCATATTGTGTATGTGTGTGTTTGTCTGTCATATTGTGTACGTGTGTGTTTGTCTGTCATATTGTGTATGTGTGTGTTTGTCTGTCATATTGTGTATGTGTGTGTTTGTCTGTCATATTGTGTATGTGTGTGTTTGTCTGTCATATTGTGTGTGTGTGTGTTTGTCTGTCATATTGTGTACGTGTGTGTTTGTCTGTCATATTGTGTATGTGTGTGTTTGTCTGTCATATTGTGTATGTGTGTGTTTGTCTGTCATATTGTGTATGTGTGTGTTTGTCTGTCATATTGTGTATGTGTGTGTTTGTCTGTCATATTGTGTATGTGTGTGTTTGTCTGTCATTTTGTGTATGTGTGTGTTTGTCTGTCATTTTGTCTATGTGGGTTCTTCTGTCTTTTGGAGGGTTGGTTATCCATGCAGAATAGTCATTACCTGCCCCTCCAGTCCATCCTCTCCTCTCTCTCTCTCTCTCTCTCCTTTCTCCCTTCCTCTCTCTCCCTCTCCTCTCTCCATCACTCCCTCTGTCCTCTTTCCTCTCTCTCTCATGCTCTCCCTCTCACTCACTCTCCCTCACTCTCTCTCCTCTTTCTGGAGTGGTGCTGTAGGGAGACGCCTATTCCTGGACAGTGATTTGGCCTATAGTCTTCCATAGCTCCTGTCTCCCCAGATAAGGAGGTGCATGTTTTCAACAGGAGGGGATGGTTTGGTCCTACCCAATTTCTACCCTATCCCCTCTATCGGGCACTACTTACAACCCGAACCCAGAGACTCAGGTACAAAGTAATGCACTATGCATGGAACTGGATGTCATTTGGTACACAGCTCATCCTCTGGATGTCTTTGGTTTTGGCACCTTGGCAACCCTATGATCACTGACTGCTGTCAAGAGGCTTTCTGTAGGTTCTCTCTGGAGGTTCTCTCTGGTAAAGTACTGGCGTCTGGCATGTTCTCTCTGGTACAGTATTGGCGTCTGGAGGTTCTCTCTGGTACAGTTCTGGGGTCTGGCATGTTCTCTCTGGTACAGTTCTGGCGTCTGGCATGTTCTCTCTGGTACAGTATTGGCGTCTGGCATGTTCTCTCTGGAACAGTACTGGCGTCTGGAGGTTCTCTCTGGTACAGTTCTGGCATGTTCTCTCTGGTACAGTATTGGAGTCTGGCATGTTCTCTCTGGTGCAGCTTTGGCGTCTGACATGTTCTCTCTGGTACAGTATTGGCGTCTGGCATAGTACCTGAACAATATTCATGTTCTTCATTCTAAGGGTAGTCCTACAACTCCGCTTGATGCGTTTCAGTTTGATCTTCAGGAGATTTTAGACTTTGCAAAGCAACAACAGTGTAAAGATTGTATACGTCCACAACAAAACAACAGCGTAAAGATTATTTCTGTAAAAACAAAACAACGTAAATATTGTATCTGTCTACAACAACAGTGTAAATGTTGTATCAGTCTGCAAAACAACAACAGTCTAAATATTGTATCTGTCTACAAAACAACAGAAGTGTAAATTTTGTATCTGTCTACAACACAACAACAGTGTAAATATTGTATCTGTCTACAACACAACAACAGTGTAACGATTGTATCTGTCTACAACACAACAACAGTGTAACGATTGTATCTGTCTACAACACAACAACAGTGTAAATTTTGTATATGTCTACAGCACAACAACAGTGTAACGATTGTATCTGTCTACAACACAACAACAGTGTAAATATTGTATCTGTCTACAACACAACAACAGTGTAACGATTGTATCTGTCTACAACACAACAACAGTGTAAATATTGTATCTGTCTACAACACAACAACAGTGTAACGATTGTATCTGTCTACAACACAACAACAGTGTAACGATTGTATCTGTCTACAACACAACAACAGTGTAACGATTGTATCTGTCTACAACACAACAACAGTGTAACGATTGTATCTGTCTACAACACAGCATCACCAATCCGTTGCCAGCCTGCTCCATCACTATGGACCCAAATTGGAAACATGCTGATAGAATCTCCTCCATCCCTCTCCTTTATTTGAATTTTACAAATCTCTTCACATCCCCTGACCAATTGTCTGATGCCAAACAGACGAATGTTCAGGGGATTTTCATCAGTTCATGGCTGCTTTGGTTTGGCAGACCTGACAGCCCTCGAGCAGAAGCAGAGCCATCAAAGGTTTCAGCTGGCAAGGGCATATGTCACATATTAGCCTTAAATGAAGTGAAAACTGTGAAAGCCCTGCCATCATTAGAAGTCTTCATAAAAAAAGAAAGGAAAAAAACGGTGGCATTAAAAGCAGAAGCAGAGTGAGAGAGATGAGACGAGAGGGGTAAAGGAGGGAGAGAGAAGGAGCCAGGAGAGAGAAAGAGAGTGTGGAAGGGAGAAAATGAAAGAGGGAGTGATAAACCGAGGAGGAGAGTGAAACGTTAGCAGAGAGCCACTCACCCAACACCATTAGCATTCAGCTGGTGTGCTGTGTTTTTTGCACAATGAAAACACACAATTTCACAGCATTAGAGGCCATGTTGAACACACTGTGTATCTCTCCGGCTAACGTGGGAAATTAGGAGTACAAAATGATAAATTGCACGTTGTTAGGAGATGGAAAAACCTCATTACGTGTAGATTCGAACCTCAGAAATGTGGATGGAAAAGCGGCTCGATGATGAATCTATACGTTAGCCGTGGACGCTGCCTGTGTGCATATTAAAATAACTGGTTTCTTTGAATAAAGAAATATATGCGGTTAAATGCATATTCAAATAAAAAAGTGGCTGTGTGGATATTAACATGTTATGATAGCAGCCGGTATTATGTTATGAAGGCGTTATTTTGTTATAGAGATGTATGTATTATGTATGTGTGTGTGTGTGTGTGTGTGTGTTTGTGTGTGTGTGTGTGTGTGTGTGTGTCTGTGTAAGAGAGGTATCCTGGCAGAACATTAGAATCAGATTCCAGTACATCAACACATCACTCAAAATGTCATGTGATCAAAATGCCCAATTAATGAATAGCATATTTTTATCACCACTAAGTTTCGGTTTAATTGTTTTTGGGGGTGATGTCTGAAACTGGGCATTCTACTCAGTGTTTGTCAGTTGGGACAATAAAGATATGATAAAGTTCATTACTAATTTATAACGAGATACCGTCCCTGAAGAAGGCGAATCAATAGAGAAACATTTTTGTTCTGATTTTAATGTAACCAATTAAACTAGCTAGTGAATATTGAGTCCATTAACAACTAGCTAGCTGGAGTTTGCATTGATAGCTAGATGTGACTGACTTTTCTTGCTAATGACGGCAGTTTCATCTGCCAAAGTACATTTCATTATATGATGGTAACTTTTCATTTGTAATAAACATCAGCCCGGTTCAGCTATGATAAAGCGGATGTTATTAGCTTATTAGCAGTCGACGCGACCAGGTAACCGGGTGATTGAGGTGTGTTGCAACCAGACCGGGTTGTTTCCAGGTGGTCAGTCGGTTCTGACTCTCTGTTTGTTTCTGTTTGATTGACAGCTGAGGATACCTGTGGTGATACTCTGAGGGGTTCCAGCGGCATCATCTCCAGCCCGGAGTTCCCCAGTGACCTCATCAGCACCGCGGAGTGTAAGTGGACGGTGCTGGCCGGCCCCGGAGACACCATATCGTTAGTCTTCACCGACTTCCAGATGGATGAGAAACATGACTATGTGGAGGTGGAAGGCTCGGAGCCGCCGTCCATTTGGTGAGTTCACAGGCGGTTCTGGTGTCGCCATTTAACACACCACATGCGGATCTGGATTTAGCCGGTTTGCGAAGCAACAGGAAAATACTTTCTGGGGTGGGTTTCAATAAATTGTCATCTTTTAAGGGGTTAATAAATCTATCTTTAGAGCAAATTAGGTTTGATTTGATTTAAAAAAAAAAAAGAAAAATTACAATCTTTCAAAAAATCCTTGAATATGAATGACTTCAATGTGTGAGAAAACTCGTGCAACGACTGTGTGACCCAATTATCTCACGTCTGGAGCACGATCGGGTCGAGAAGCACAACTATTCGGAGGGGAAATGATGGGAGTTTCAGGTGGATATCAGAACCAGATCAGAATATAATCACCTCAGTACAACGGTGATTCAACCACCAGGTTGATTGGATTCTAAACCCTCTGATGAATGTCATTTGAGACAGTAAACTTAGTATATGGTCCACTAAACTCTAATGGTGCTTCTGATCTTTCCGCCCTGTTTTCCACCCCTCGATCAAATTATGAAGGCGCCGTATCTTATCCGACCATCCGATGATTGCAGAAATGTCCCGGTGCAACAGCTAAATGCTTTTTATAGGGTGTTCGAGGATTTAAAAGGCTTGTAAACTGAGATTTGTATTGGGATTATTACAGTCTTTCTTCGTGCACTTGGTGAAATACTGGTGTACATTTCAGATGGTCTCACAATGATTTTCCAATTGTTTACGTGTGAAATTGATTGTCTGTCAAACATTTAAATCTGTACTAAACATAGGCCAACATGTGCCCTAGAAGCGGGCAAACAAGCAGCAATAAGCAGCAATATGGCAACGAAAGTATTGACCGTGAAGATTACAGATGACAGGTCATCACTGCAGATATCGTAATGCGTTCTGATAGGCCTCCGTCACACGGACAATATTTCGCTCTGTTCCATATCAAATCAAATGTCATTTGTCAGATGTGTCACGGACAATGGACATGTGTGTGTGTGTGTGTGCGCGCGTGCGTGTGTGTGTGTGTAGTTAACATTCACTGTGTGTGCGTGACATCTGCACTAATCGGAACCAAGCAGTTCACTGGCCGTCATGTTCAATGCCTCAGATATGCTCTAGTGTACACAGAACCGTCTACGGTTTGGGTTTCTGGGATCACTGGCTGCTGGTCCAGACACTGACCACCTCAACCACTTTCTTAAGTGAGGGACCCAATGAAGACAGTCACAACTCGTTTGGTTTTATTGTGTCACTATATGAAACTGGAGAAGTTAATAGAAAGTTCAAATTGTGTGTGTGTGTGTGTGTGTGTGACTGCATACAATTTAAGAGCGGATCAAGTATTAAAGCTGATTCACTCAACTCTTTCTCAAGTGCCACCATGGAAGAGTTCTGTCCAAATTCGTATTCTCGAAAAGAAAACAGTAATTCTTAGCAATTAGGTTTAGCCTATTAGCTAGCTTATTGAGCCACTCAGTCCACCAGCCATACTGCTGCAGACTGCCAGCTAACACTTCAAGCTGGGTTCTGGGCTCTGGGTTCTGGGCTCTGGGTTCTGGGCTTTGGGTTCTGGGCTCTGGGTTCTTGGCTCTGTGTTCTGGGCTCAGGCTCTGGGTTCTGAGCTCTTGATGGCTGATTTACTACATCCTCTAGATGTGACAAAATAACACCACATTCGTTTATTATATTCAGACTGTTCCCTTATATGGTTCCCTCATGTCTACCCCTGATCCCTTACATGGTTCCCTACTGTCTACCCCTGTTCCCTTACATGGTTCCCTACTGTCTACCCCTGTTCCCTTACATAGTTCCCTACTGTCTACCCCTGTTCCCTTATATGGTTCCCTACTGTCTACCCCTGTTCCCTTATATGGTTCCCTACTGTCAACCCCTGTTCACTCATGGTTCCCTACTGTCTACCCCTGTTCCCTTACATGGCTCCCTACTGTCTACCCCTGTTCCCTTACATGGTTCCCTACTATCTACCCCTGTTCCCTTACATGGTTCCCTACTATCAACCCCTGTTCCCTTATATGGTTCCCTACTGTCAACCCCTGTTCACTCATGGTTCCCTACTGTCTACCCCTGTTCCCTTACATGGTTCCCTACTGTCTACCCCTGTTCCCTTACATGGTTCCCTACTGTCTACCCCTGTTCCCTTACATGGTTCCCTACTGTCAACCCCTGGCTGTATTTTAGTCTGCAGCTATAAATTACGCCCCGCAATATTCTGACCAAACTGAAAGATTTTGTTGTTAGTTAGAAGAGACCTTTTATGAGGGGTTTCTTAATCTGTTCTGTTCAGAAAGGGCAAAACCCGTCAGCCTATTAAATATTTGTCATTCACAATTACAAATATGGACACGGAAGACAGAGCCTTAACGGCTGGCGATCTCAGATAGAGCACCGTGCCCGTTCGCCATTTGTCAGGAAACCACGCTGGCGTTCATCACTGCTGTGCACATTGCTTCTGCCGCCACAGTGACAACGTACAATCAATAGTGAAGACCGGCTCTGTTCTCTCGGGGGCCCCGGGTAAGGTGTGGTTGGCAGGGCCCTGTGGCTCATGGCGAAACATGTTGTCCTTGTTAGGCCCCCCGAGCCACCCTGCTACTTATCAGCCTGCTCGCTCAACCTGGAAATATTTACTCTGGGAGGAAAACCGTTCCCGGGCCAGCGATCCTGATTGAGCTTCCGGGCAGCAACCTGCCACGAGGAATTACCAGGCAGCCCTGTGCGACCATCTCGCCCACATACACCCCAGATGGGGCGGAGTCTATATGCTACACTTCTGTTTTCACAGCAGATTTTCTGCAGTTCTTTCAGATTTTCCATTGGGTGAAGCTAGTTTTTGTTTGCAATTTATAAGCTAATTTTCTGCAACTCTATTTTGCAATTATTCACGCCATGTTAATATGATGACAATGTCTAACTCAATCAATGGTGACCCCCTCAGGTCCAGTGTCCTGCTTGCCAGACCAGTACTGGCCATGATTTATGAGTTTGAGTTGAAACTTAATTTACCTTATTTTATTATTTCACCTTTTCAAGTGGCTAACATTCCAAGAAACTGTTGATACACAAACGTAGATGGATACAAAAAATACAGTATAAATACTGTATATATTGTAATTTCTTTAGGTTGGGGCATCCCTAGCAACCAAGGGCCCTAGCAACTAAATGCAAATGCAATGCACGTCAGACTCCTCCCCAGTGGGTGGTCTCTTGCAGATGGAGAGAGCATCTAGCACCAGGGCAAAGCATTGGCATTCAGTTGGTCTATTCACTTTCAGTTTCTCAAAGACAAGTTTGCTTGCAATTGAAATGGACTCTGTTTGACTTTGCCACTTTTAAGTCTGTGATGTCACGGTCCACCTCCCCTCAGAGATTCAGAGGTCTTCCGGACTTGCTCTCTGCTTTGGTGTTTTATAGTCACATTCAATCCCCTCTAAGTTATTACCTTTACAGGCCCCAAACCATGTCAAGGCTCTGCTAGGGACACTGTCATTTCAGTTTTTGCATTGCGATTGGCTCACTGACTGAACGGCATTCTGGGCTGCGTCTCAAATGGAACCTGAACCCCTTCAGAACTTTATGAGCCCTGGTGGATACAAGTGGTTAGGCTGACATTTAGGCTGCAGATGATGTGAGTGTGTCGGTAACACCCAACACACACACACACACACTCACACACACACACAATCCCGCCTTCCAATATTTGTGTCATTTGCATCTCAGTAAAATGGCTGGGTAGCATCGGGAATAAAAGGTCGAGTTTTGTGTGAAATCAATTACCTTCTAATGCCCAAAGGAACAGCGTTTCCCTTCGCTGACAGATGGCTTAGAAAAAGCTTTTAGTATTGGAATTCACCAAGTCATATTTACTGACTATGTGAACCGAGGGATGAAGCACATGTGATGTTAAAGTGGAAATAGAGAATTAAGTGCTGTATTTACATAGCGCACCAGGAAATAAAAAAAACACGGGCAGGGGCTCAATTGAAATCGAAAAACGGTGATAACAGGAGAATTGTTATAAAACTGGAACTGAAATGTCACCAGGCTTTTGTTACGAGCAAATTAGTGTCTTCATAGTCAGCCAGGTCATTTGCATATCAAAATTGTATCCAAACAATTTCCATTGACAAAGAAAGTATTTATTAACAAAGTGGTAGTAGGAAAAGACAGGGATTTTTGTGTGTGTGTGTGTAGGGGTGTTTGTGTGTGTAGAGGTGTGTGTGTGTGTGTGTTACCAGCACTGTCCAACGTTCTGGTAACACACTGTAACTGTCCATTGTCCTGGTAACACACTGTAACTGTCCATCGTCCTGGTAACACACTGTAACTGTCCATCGTCCTGGTAACACACTGTAACTGTCCATCGTCCTGGTAACACACTGTAACTGTCCATTGTCCTGGTAACATACTGTAACTGTCCATCGTCCTGGTAACACACTGTCACTGTCCATCGTCCTGGTAACACACTGTCACTGTCCATTGTCCTGGTAACACACTGTAACTGTCCATCGTCCTGGTAACACACTGTAACTGTCCATCGTCCTGGTAACACACTGTCACTGTCCATCGTCCTGGTAACACACTGTAACTGTCCAACGTCCTGGTAACACACTGTCACTGTCCATCGTCCTGGTAACACACTGTAACTGTCCATCGTCCTGGTAACACACTGTAACTGTCCATCGTCCTGGTAACACACTGTAACTGTCCATCGTCCTGGTAACACACTGTATCTGTCCGTCCTCCTGGTAACACACTGTAACTGTCCATCGTCCTGGTAACACACTGTAACTGTCCATTGTCCTGGTAACACACTGTAACTGTCCATCGTCCTGGTAACACACTGTAACTGTCCATCGTCCTGGTAACACACTGTAACTGTCCAACGTCCTGGTAACACACTGTCACTGTCCATTGTCCTGGTAACACACTGTACCTGTCCATCGTCCTGGTAACACACTGTCACTGTCCATCGTCCTGGTAACACACTGTAACTGTCCATCGTCCTGGTAACACACTGTCACTGTCCATTGTCCTGGTAACACACTGTAACTGTCCATCCTCCTGGTAACACACTGTCACTGTCCATCGTCCTGGTAACACACTGTCACTGTCCATCGTCCTGGTAACACACTGTAACTGTCCATCGTCCTGGTAACACACTGTAACTGTCCAACGTCCTGGTAACACACTGTCACTGTCCATCGTCCTGGTAACACACTGTAACTGTCCATCGTCCTGGTAACACACTGTCACAGTCCATTGTCCTGGTAACACACTGTAACTGTCCATCGTCCTGGTAACACACTGTCACTGTCCATCGTCCTGGTAACACCCTGTAACTGTCCATCGTCCTGGTAACACACTGTCACTGTCCATCGTCCTGGTAACACACTGTAACTGTCCATCGTCCTGGTAACACACTGTCACTGTCCATTGTCCTGGTAACACACTGTAACTGTCCATCGTCCTGGTAACACACTGTCACTGTCCATCGTCCTGGTAACACACTGTAACTGTCCATCGTCCTGGTAACACACTGTCACTGTCCATCGTCCTGGTAACACACTGTAACTGTCCATCGTCCTGGTAACACACTGTCACTGTCCATCATCCTGGTAACACACTGTAACTGTCCATCGTCCTGGTAACACACTGTAACTGTCCATCGTCCTGGTAACACACTGTCACTGTCCATCGTCCTGGTAACACACTGTAACTGTCCAACGTCCTGGTAACACACTTTCACTGTCCATTGTCCTGGAAACACACTGTAACTGTCCATCGTCCTGGTAACACACTGTCACTGTCCATCGTCCTGGTAACACACTGTAACTGTCCATCGTCCTGGTAACACACTGTCACTGTCCATTGTCCTGGTAACACACTGTAACTGTCCATCGTCCTGGTAACACACTGTAACTGTCCATCGTCCTGGTAACACACTGTAACTGTCCATTGTCCTGGTAACACACTCTAACTGTCCAACGTCCTGGTAACACACTGTAACTGTCCATCGTCCTGGTAACACACTGTAACTGTCCATCGTCCTGGTAACACACTGTAACTGTCCATCGTCCTGGTAACACACTGTAACTGTCCATCGTCCTGGTAACACACTGTAACTGTCCATCGTCTTGGTAACACACTGTAACTGTCCATCGTCCTGGTAACACACTGTACCTGTCCATCGTCCTGGTAACACACTGTAACATTTGCCTTATAATTATATAGCCGCCACTTATCAAGGCTTGAGTGACTACATGCCTCCTGTGGGAATTGAACCCTGAACCTCTCGGTTAAACCAAGTCACGACCGAATTCCAACAGTTTCCCTGCAGTTTGGAGTTGTTTCTCAGGAGGATGGAGTCCATGTGTTAACTGATTAGCGGAGCCTGAACCTTTCACCCATTATAAACAGCTCACTGTCTCTCTGCATGACTGGTTCTACCTGAACCTCGTTCTACCTGAACCGGCCTGTCTGGATCCATGTTTAATGACTGTTGGACTGTGTTGACTGTTAGAGACGGAGCCAGAGAGGCCAGAAGGCAGGAGGGAGACATTGAAGATAAAAGCATCAACATTGTGGCCCAAATTGCACCCTACCCCCCTTAATAGTGGGGTTCCGACCCTGTGGGCCTTGGTTAAAAGCAGTGTACTGTCAAGTAGCCAGGAAGCAATTTGGAAGTGAACCCGGGCCTGGTTAGGCAGACAAATGAGCACAGGCTCCTGGCATAGGGGGAGGAGCCAGCGGAATCTCTCAGACACAGCAGAGACCCAGTGTGTGTGTGTGTGTGTGTGTGTGTGTGTGTGTGTGTGTGTGTGTCCGTGTGTGTGTGTGTCCGTGTGTGTGTGTCCGTGTGTGTGTTTGTGTGTGTGTGTGTGGGTGTGTGTCCGTGTGTGTGTGTGTCCGTGTGTGTGTGTGTGGGTGTGTGTGTCCGTGTGTGTGTGTGTGGGTGTGTGTGTCCGTGTGTGTGTCCGTGTGTGTGTGTTCGTGTGTGTGTGTGGGTGTGTGTGTCCATGTGTGTGTGTGTGTGTGTCCGTGTGTGTGGATGTGTGTGTCCGTGTGTGTGTGTGTCCGTGTGTGTGTGTGTCCGTATGTGTGTCCGTGTGTGTGGGTGTGTCCGTGTGTGTGTGTCCGTGTGTGTGTGTGTGTTTCAGGGCAGTGTGTTGTCATTGGCAGTCTTCTGTTCTCTGATGTTCCAACCAGTGATTGTACTGCTCGGGGGGGAACCCTTTCAAGCTGCTCTGCTCTGGGAGCGCTGTAATAACCTCCTCCCATTTTAATATTCTCTATAAAACATCATCTTGTTTTAGTGGTTCCTCAGCTGCTGTGTCTAACAGCCATGTTGTTCAGATACCTGCTCCTGGCTCTATTGTTCTTCATGAAGTTACATTAACCAGTAAAGCATTTTCTCATCCATGTTGTGTGAGGTGACAGGTCTGTCCAGGTGACGGGTCTGTCCATGTGACGGGTCTGTCCAGGTGACGGGTCTGTCCAGGTGACGGGTCTGTCCAGGTGACGGGTCTGTCCAGGTGACGGGTCTGTCTAGGTGACGGGTCTGTCCAGGTGACGGGTCTGTTTAGGTGATGGGTCTGTCCATGTGACGGGTCTGTCCAGGTGACGGGTCTGTCCAGGTGACAGGTCTGTCCAGGTCCAGGTGACGGGTCTGTCCAGGTGACGGGTCTGTCCAGGTGACAGGTCTGTCCAGGTCCAGGTGACGGGTCTGTCCAGGTGACGGGTCTGTCCAGGTGACGGGTCTGTCCAGGTCCAGGTGACAGGTCTGTCCAGGTCCAGGTGACGGGTCTGTCCAGGTGACTCCAGGTGATGATATGTGTATATCTCTCCACCTGCAGGTTGTCAGGGACGACGATTCCACCACCTGTCATCAGCAACAAGAACTGGCTACGACTCCATTTTGTGACGGAGAGCAACCACCGACATAAAGGATTTAGAGCTCAGTATCAAGGTGAGATCTTCTTTATTTAAATAAATAAACACCTCAAACAACGTTACAAAAGGGATCTATAGACGAAGAAAATACCTGCTGCTATTGTCAAATATATTTAATGAAAACTGAAATGTGTCGTCTGGATAAGATAGTGAATATGGATAACCATAACTGGTCCTGTTTCATGTTGGTGTCGAGTTCAGAGAGAGGTCCTCCTGATTCTGTTCTCCTCAAGACCAAAATGTCCTTTTGAGTCCAAGTGGTCCTGAGCTTCAGTGGCAGTGTGACTCTGTAGTTCCTGCTTCTGGCTCAGCCTACAGAGGGCAGATCAAGGCGCAGCTCAATAACCCATTACCTTGCTGGTCTCCCTCACTGTGACTTTGAAGATCGTGCTTCTATGATGCCCCAGCATCTAGCCAATACTAGACATGAATGAAAACAAACTTTTCAACGATTGTGTTTATGCCGAGTTTTCCATTGGTAGTATGCAGTGCAGTACACTGTTAACCTGGACACAAAATCAATGGCATGAAATATGGCAGAGATATCTAGGCTCCTGTGCTGAGTTGGGTTGGAGTCTGACCGTTTCCTCTGTCTTATTCTCACATGAAAGTGTGGATTTATCTGCGAAATAGAGGTGCCCTGTTTCTCATCAGAGGCACATGCAATGAGGTCAAGAGCAGTGCCCTAGACTGGATATGGGATAGGGGGGAAATGTGGAACCAACCAAAGACTGGATACGGGATAGGAGGAAATGTGGAAGGAACCAAAGGCTGGATACGGGATAGGAGGAAATGTGGAAGGAACCAAAGGCTGGATACGGGATAGGGGGGAATGTGGAAGCAACCAAAGGCTGGATACGGGATAGGGGGAATGTGGAAGGCTGGATACGGGATAGGAGGAAATGTGGAAGGAACCAAAGACTGGATACGGGATAGGGGGGAATGTGGAAGGAACCAAAGGCTGGATACGGGATAGGGGGGAATGTGGAAGGAACCAAAGGCTGGATACGGGATAGGGGGAAAATGTGGAACCAACCAAAGACTGGATACGGGATAGGGGGGAATGTGGAAGGAACCAAAGGCTGGATACGGGATAGGGGGAAATGTGGAAGGAACCAAAGACTGGATACGGGATAGGGGGGAATGTGGAAGGAACCAAAGGCTGGATACGGGATAGGGGGGAATGTGGAAGGAACCAAAGGCTGGATACGGGATAGGGGGAATGTGGAAGGAACCAAAGGCTGGATACGGGATAGGGGGAAATGTGGAAGGAACCAAAGGCTGGATACGGGATAGGGGGAAATGTGGAAGGAACCAAAGACTGGATACGGGATAGGGGGGAATGTGGAAGGAACCAAAGACTGGATACGGGATAGGGGGGAATGTGGGAGGAACCAAAGGCTGGATACGGGATAGGGGGAAATGTGGAAGGAACAAAAGACTCGATACGGGATAGAGGGGAAATGTGGAAGGAACCAAAGACTGGATACGGGATAGGGGGGAATGTGGAAGGAACCAAAGACTGGATACGGGATAGGGGGGAATGTGGAAGGAACCAAAGACTGGATACGGGATAGGGGGAAATGTGGAAGGAACCAAAGACTGGATACGGGATAGGGGGATGTGGAAGGAACCAAAGGCTGGATACGGGATAGGGGGAAATGTGGAAGGAACCAAAGACTGGATACGGGATAGGGGGGAATGTGGAAGGAACCAAAGGCTGGATACGGGATAGGGGGGAATGTGGAAGGAACCAAAGGCTGGATACGGGATAGGGGGAAATGTGGAACCAACCAAAGACTGGATACGGGATAGGGGGGAATGTGGAAGGAACCAAAGGCTGGATACGTGATAGGGGGAAATGTGGAAGGAACCAAAGACTGGATACGGGATAGGGGGGAATGTGGAAGGAACCAAAGACTGGATACGGGATAGGGGGGAATGTGGGAGGAACCAAAGGCTGGATACGGGATAGGGGGGAAATGTGGAAGGAACAAAAGACTCGATACGGGATAGAGGGGAAATGTGGAAGGAACCAAAGACTGGATACGGGATAGGGGGGAATGTGGAAGGAACCAAAGACTGGATACGGGATAGGGGGGAATGTGGAAGGAACCAAAGACTGGATACGGGATAGGGGGAAATGTGGAAGGAACCAAAGGCTAGATTGTGAATCGGCTGTTTGCCAAATCAACTGAAGGTTGCAGCTGCTCTCAGACATTAAACAACAAAGACGGGACTCTTTGTGATTCATAAAAGAAGACATGAATTAATGAATGAGGTTGGACATCAAATGAAGACAAAGAGTGAAGACGAAACGACAAATGGATTTGTTTCATTGGATCAGAGAAGACGACGCCAGAACTGCTACACGTTATCCTGTCTCCTGCCTCTGGAGACTGTTTGTGACTGTTTAAAATGTACAGTGACTTAAATGGCCTGGTTTACATCACCTGGTTTACATCACCTGGTTTACATCACCTGGTTTACATCACTTGGCTGACATCACCTGGTTTACATCACCTGGTTTACATCACTTGGCTGACATCACCTGGTTAACTTTGTCCTCGCACAGTTGACATCACCTGGTTTACATCACTTGGTTTGCATCACCTGGTTAACATCACCTGGTTTACATCACCTATATAATGTGCTATATAGGGCCCAGGATGTTGGTATAATGTGCTATAATATAGAAAACAGGATGTTGGTATAATGTGCTATAATATAGGAAACAGGATGTTGGTATAATGTGCTATATAGGGCCCAGGATGTTGGTATAATGTGCTATAATATAGGAAACAGGATGTTGATATAATGTGCTATAATATAGGGCCCAGGATGTTGGTATAATGTGCTATAATATAGGAAACAGGATGTTGATATAATGTGCTATAATATAGGGTCCAGGATGTTGATATAATGTGCTCTAATATCGGAAACAGGATGTTGATATAATGTGCTATAATATAGGGCCCAGGATGTTGGTATAATGTGCTATAATATAGGAAACAGGATGTCGATATAATGTGCTATAATATAGGGCCCAGGATGTTGGTATAATGTGCTATAATATAGGAAACAGGATGTTGATATAATGTCCTATAATATAGGGCCCAGGATGTTGGTATAATGTGCTATAATATAGGAAACAGGATGTTGATATAATGTGCTATAATATAGGGCCCAGGATGTTGATATAATGTGCTATAATATAGGAAACAGGATGTTGATATAATGTGCTATAATATAGGGCCCAGGATGTTGGTATAATGTGCTATAATATAGGAAACAGGATGTTGATATAATGTGCTATAATATAGGGCCCAGGATGTTGGTATAATGTGCTATAATATAGGAAACAGGATGTTGGTATAATGTGCTATAATATAGGGCCCAGGATGTTGGTATAATGTGCTATAATATAGGAAACAGGATGTTGATATAATGTGCTATATATAGGGCCCAGGATGTTGGTATAATGTGCTATAATATAGGGCCCAGGATGTTGATATAATGTGCTATAATATAGGAAACAAGATGTTTGTATAATGTGCTATAATATAGGAAACAGGATGTTGATATAACGTGCTATAATATAGGAAACAGGATGTTGGTATAATGTGCTATAATATAGGAAACAGGATGTTGGTATAATGTGCTATATAGGGCCCAGGATGTTGGTATAATGTGCTATAATATAGGAAACAGGATGTTGGTATAATGTGCTATAATATAGGAAACAGGATGTTGGTATAATGTGCTATAATATAGGGCCCAGGATGTTGGTATAATGTGCTATAATATAGGAAACAGGATGTTGGTATAATGTGCTATAATATAGGGCCCAGGATGTTGGTATAATGTGCTATAATATAGGAAACAGGATGTTGGTATAATGTGCTATAATATAGGGCCCAGGATGTTGGTATAATGTGCTATAATATAGGAAACAGGATGTTGGTATAATGTGCTATAATATAGGGCCCAGGATGTTGGTATAATGTGCTATTATATAGGAAACAGGATGTTGGGATAATGTGCTATAATATAGGAAACAGGATGTTGATATAATGTGCTATAATATAGGAAACAGGATGTTGGTATAATGTCCTGTAATATAGGAAACAGGATGTTGGTATAATGTGCTATAATATAGGAAACAGGATGTTGGTATAATGTGCTATAATATAGGAAACAGGATGTTGGTATAATGTGCTATAATATAGGGCCCAGGATGTTGGTATAATGTGCTATAATATAGGAAACAGGATGTTGCTGAATATTTTTCCTTATTTAATTCTATTTGATACTCATAATATATTGTCATATTAGAGGCAGACAGATACATATTTTATCCTGTTAAACATCTCAGAGCATTCAGATGTGTTCTGTACATTTGGCTGTTCTGTCTGATAGCTGAACTTGTGATTTCACTATTGTTTGGCTTCATGTAAAATATGGGACTGTTTGCAGCAAATTAGAATTTATTCTGGGTCAACTATACATACTAAATTAAAGAAAAAAATAAAGAATAAAACAATAATTACTGAATAAAACAAAATAGCATAAGAACACAAAAAAAAATGTGAAAGTTAATGTGTATTCAATGTCAGTATCCACAGTGCCGGCCTTTTCCTTACATTGTGGCCTACGTTCGATTTGAGCCCAATGAGCGCTGGTTAGAAATAGTGCACACTACAGGGAATAGGGAGGGATTGGGGACACCAAAGGAACACATTATAATGGCCCATTTTTCAAAGGAAAAGATGCATCTGATTGCAATTAGATTTCCGCGCTCGTTCTTCATATGGGTTAGGATTTATTCTACAACTAAAGACAGAACTCTTGTCCGAAACTCGACTGGAACTTTGTTTTATCTAATAAAATGTTTTTCTCTGGACCAGTGAAAAGCTCTGGAGAGCTGAAATCCAGAGGGGTGAAGATGTTTCCCGGAAAAGACAACAATAACAAGCTGTCTTTGAGTAAGTCTCATTTGTCTTTATGCTAATGTTTTACGTGTGTGTGTGTGTGCATGTCTGTGTGTGTGTATGTGTGTGTATCTGTGTGTGTGTGTCTGTCTGTGTGTATGTGTGTGTGCATGTCTGTGTCTTTGTGTGTGTGTCTGTGTGTGTGTGTCTGTGTCTCTGTGTGTGCGTGTGTGTGTCTGTGTCTCTGTGTGTGCGTGACTGTGGTGTGTGTGTGTGTGTGTGTCTGTGTCTGTGTCTCTGTGTGTGCGTGACTGTGGTGTGTGTGTGTGTCTGTAGTCCTGTAGTCCTTCTGTGTGGTATTCAGGTATTCAGTTTAGAGGATTAGTCAGCAGCTTTAAGCACCCAGAGATCTTATATCACATATTTCAAAATACCTGCCAGTTTCGTTTCCACTTCCTCATGTTTGTTGTGTTTCTCACGTTCTTCTACGCTTTAACTTTGATATTGTCCTCAAAGGATCAGAACTGTCAGATTAACACAACATCAGCCAGCTATTTGGCTCTCGCTAGCCTAGACAAAATGCCTTACCCTGTAAGTCGATCTATTGCTCAAAGAAAATGCTATAAAACTAAATGCTCTCAGAAACAAAACAGTTCATTTCAAAATACATAACTAAATTCATTATGTACAAGGCAGCTTCTAAAATGCCATGAAAATTATGAAATTGAATTGAGCTTTTCGGTTTTTCTGTATGGTTTATTTAGTCTCTTCTTGTAAATACATTTAATACTAATAAAATCCTAATAAAGTTGACATTCAATAAATAAACTGTATGAAAACATTATTAACAATGAAGTTACATTTTCAAATATATTGGATGTGTGTGCATGCGTGAATCTGTTGGTTGGGATCTGTGTAGTTCTTTATTTTAAACTGCTGCATCTTTTGGTGAGAGGGCTCTAAACTACATTAGTACCAGCAAGGGCGGAGCATTGTGAGGGCTCTAAACTACATTAGTACCAGCAAGGGCGGAGCATTGTGAGGGCTCTAAACTACATTAGTACCAGCAGGGGCAGAGCATTGTGAGGGCTCTAAACTACATTAGTACCAGCAGGGGCGGAGCATTGTGAGGGCTCTAAACTACATTAGTACCAGCAGGAGCGGAGCATTGTGAGGGCTCTAAACCACATTAGTACCGGCAGGGGCAGAGCATTGTGAGGGCTCTAAACTACATTAGTACCAGCAGGGGCAGAGCATTGTGACGGCTCTAAACCACATTAGTACCGGCAGGGGCAGAGCATTGTGAGGGCTCTAAACTACATTAGTACCAGCAGGGGCAGAGCATTGTGAGGGCTCTAAACTACATTAGTACCAGCAGGGGCAGAGCATTGTGAGGGCTCTAAACTACATTAGTACCAGCAGGGGCAGAGCATTGTGAGGGCTCTAAACCACATTAGTACCAGCAGGGGCAGAGCATTGTGAGGGCTCTAAACTACATTAGTACCAGCAGGGGCAGAGCATTGTGAGGGCTCTAAACCACATTAGTACCAGCAGGGGCAGAGCATTGTGAGGGCTCTAAACCACATTAGTACCAGCAGGGGCAGAGCATTGTGAGGGCTCTAAACCACATTAGTACCAGCAGGGGCAGAGCATTGTGAGGGCTCTAAACCACATTAGTACCGGCAGGGGCGGAGCATTGTGAGGGCTCTAAACTACATTAGTACCAGCAGGGGCGGAGCATTGTGAGGGCTCTAAACTACATTAGTACCGGCAGGGGCGGAGCATTGTGAGGGCTCTAAACTACATTAGTACCAGCAGGTGCGGAGCATTGTGAGGGCTCTAAACTATGGTTATTGCTGGCTGGGGCGGAGCTTTGTTAGGGTCTCTAAACTAGGGTTAGTGAAGACAGGGGCGGAGCTTTGCATTCACTAGCGCCCATTAGAGAACTGGGCTCTGTTGCGAGGTCCCCTGTCATTTTGACAAACATAGTGGCCTTCAGTTCTCCGTCGGAAACAGAATCTGTATAGCTACACTGCAGCACAAATCATAATATCAATTTATCGAGTTTGGCCTCAGAAGGCTCCCTGTCTTTCTCTTAATGGTCTGATGGGCACATACCCACACACACACATACCCCCACACATACACACACACACACACACACACATACACACACATACGCACACACACACACACACACACACACACACACACACACACACACACACACATAATCCGGCAAAGGCAGGAAGAGATGGAGAGAGGGAGAGATGGGAAGTAGGGATAATGACAAGAGCAAGGGAGGAATACATGGAGAGAGGAAGGAGAAAGGAAGGAGAGAGGAAAGAGAGAGGAAGGAGAGAGGACGGAGAAAGAAAGGACGGAGAGAGGAAGGAGAGAGGGGAGAGTGGACGGAGAGAGGAAGTAGAGAGGAAGGAGAGAGGAAGGAGAGAGGAAGGAGAGGGGAAGGAGAGAGGAAGGAGATAGGAAGGAGAGAGGAAGGAGAGAGGAAGGAGAGGGGAAGGAGAGAGGAAGGAGAGGGGAAGGAGAGAGGAAGTATAGGGGAAGGAGAGAGGAAGGAGAGAGGGGAGAGTGGACGGAGAGAGGAAGTAGAGAGGAAGGAGAGATGAAAGAGAGAGGAAAGAGAGAGGAAAGAGAGAGGACGGAGATAGGAAGGAGAGAGGGAGACAGGAAAACATGTAGGAGAGAGTGAATGAGAGATTAAGGAGAGAAAGAAGAGATGAATACAGATAGAGAAAAGGAGAGAAAGAAGAGATGAATACAGATAGAGAAAAGGAGAGAAAGAAGAGTTGAATACAGATAGAGTGAAGTAGAGAAAGAAGAGATGAATACAGATAGAGAAAAGGAGAGAAAGAAGAGTTGAATACAGATAGAGTGAAGTAGAGAAAGAAGAGTTGAATACAGAACGAGAGGAGGACAGTAGCAATGATGAAGGAGTGACCGTTGACTTTACAGATGATATGTTTACTGTTCAGATTTAATGAAAGCATTTTAATACAGCACTGAGCTGCCTCATTAACAACTCTACTCACAAATGCTATTCTGATTTATTTGACAGGGCACTAAACATTAACAGATGACAGGTTTGGATCTTTACTCTGTAATTATAGACTTGTAAAATCTGCCACGAGTTCCGAGCGCGTTTGTACTGATAAAGTGTACAGCTCAACCCAGTTGGGCCAGGTCAGAATGTAACACAATGAGGATATGAGACATCCTGTGGACCTGTCAAAATACCTGGAGGATTGATATTGAATCATTCAATAACATTAGAGTGAAGGTTTACCATCTAAATGAACCTCCTGAGAAGTTACCAATTACCCCTCTGCTTCCTGGTCAAATACTAACTGGACGAGCACCTTATTGATTGCTGATACACTGAATAGGCTGAAGGTTTTGTGGACGGAGAATTATTTTAAATGCCCGAAACGATGATTATTTTTGCCATGGCTGACGAAAGCGTGACGTATCTCTGGAGAACAAGCGTGACGTATCTCCGGAGAACAAGCGTGACGTCCTATAAATTCTTATGAAAACATGGATATAACCGCACGGTCTAGAAATGTAAACAGCTGTAGATTGTGAACCCTGATGGGATTCAAACTCATGCTGCAGCAGTATTTGTGGTAGGAACTACTGGCCCGCACCAAATCACAGACCTTATTATCAAATGCCCGTTCTCAAGCCAGATATAGTCACAGCCTACTGCTATGTGTTATATTGTTGCCTGAGTAAAAAAACACATCTACTTTGAACAGACTTCCTCCTCTCCTGAGGACATATAGGATTTCTATTTTTGGAATGTTTGTTCAAATAGCCGTTCGACTTTTATTTGGCTATAATCTTAGATGTTCAGAGTTATGACGCAGAGATGTGGCCTACACTTTAGCAGGTCGATGAAATCATGGCAGCGTTTGAGAAAGATGAAGCGAGGAACTCAAGATGAGATACGAGAGAGAACTTAGGGAGGGACAAACTGTGACTAGCCGAAACTCTAAACAGAATGTGTAATAATACATGCACATTTGTATATAGATCTTTAGTTGAAGAGCGGAGGCGTGAGATTTATTGCCACTCATTTAATCATGACCACATATTCCCTCAAGACTTTCACAGATTCTTAACTACAAGGGACGGAAATTAACAATTAATGTTTTCAATATTTTAAAGTAAACTTAAATATCGACAGATAACAGATTATGGTGGTTCAGACTACTTTATTTTTCACGCAGAAACATTTACCGTCAATGTTTAAAAATTGTTTTATGTTACAACACAAATGCCAGATAAAATAAAACTGTAAATTCTGTCAAATTATACAGTGTGGCAATGGATTAAAGTCTTGTGGAGATGTGGGCTACACATGTTCTGCTCCAACAACACATCAACAGCAGTGTGTGAGAAACATTGGGGGGAACCAGTCATGACTCCTCAGGTTGACACTATTCCAACATACATGACTTAGCTAACAGGGGTCACATCATACATCAATATATTTGAATAAATCTGCATTCCATCAAACATATATTTGTATAACAAAGCCATCAGAAAATCACAGTTCACAGGTCTACATGAAGACAGGCAGGACATCTCTTGGGCCCTGTGCGTTGCTGAGGAGGAAAATCAGAAGCAGGGAGAACAGAAAAATGCTTGATCAAATTCAGGCTTGAGCAGTTCTTCAGCAAAGACTGCCTGGAGAGGTATCCTACAGATTAGCAATTTAAAAACAGAGACCCTCAGCAGGCTGCAAACTGGTCCTACAAACATAAACCAGACCCTCTGCCAACAAACATAAACCAGACCCTCTGCCAACAAACATAAACCAGACCCTCTGCCAACGAACATAAACCAGACCCTCTGCCAACAAACATAAACCAGACCCTCTGCCAACGAACATAAACCAGACCCTCTGCCAACGAACATAAACCAGACGCTCTGCCAACGAACATAAACCAGACCCTCTGCCAACAAACATAAACCAGACCCTCTGCCAACGAACATAAACCAGACCCTCTGCCAACAAACATAAACCAGACCCTCTGCCAACGAACATAAACCAGACCCTCTGCCAACAGACATAAACCAGACCCTCTGCCAACAAACATAAACCAGACCCTCTGCCAACAGACATAAACCAGACCCTCTGCCAACGAACATAAACCAGACCCTCTGCCAACGAACATAAACCAGACCCTCTGCCAACAAACATAAACCAGACCCTCTGCCAACGAACATAAACCAGACCCTCAGCCAACGAACATAAACCAGCTCTGTTGATTAACATAAACCAGCTCCAACTTGAGACCCACTGACAGAACAGATTAACTACTGTAGCTACAGTTAAATTAATTAAAGATAAATGCCTTGAAAGGTAACGATGGACTAACGAGCATACCAACAAAAAGTACAAACATACCCACAAAAACATACCCAACAAAAATACAAACATACTCACAAAAACATACCCAAAAAAATACAAACATACTCACAAAAACATACCCAACAAAAATACAAACATACTCACAAAAACATACCCAAAAAAGTACAAACATACTCACAAAAACATACCCAACAAAAATACAAACATACTCACAAAAACATACCCAAAAAAATACAAACATACCCACAAAAACATACCCAACAAAAAGTACAAACATACCCACAAAAACATACCCAACAAAAAGTACAAACATACCCACAAAAACATACCCAACAAAAATACAAACATACTCACAAAAACATACCCAAAAAAGTACAAACATACTCACAAAAACATACCCAAAAAAGTACAAACATACTCACAAAAACATACCCAAAAAAGTACAAACATACCCACAAAAATATACCCAAAAAAGTACAAACACTCACAAAAACATACCCAAAAAAGAACAAAGACAGACATATAACCCTAAACCTAATATATAATATTATGTACATCCTTATAACTAATAAATAATGAATCTTTCTTACTAACCATATGTTCCTTTTTGAAACAGCAGATGCTCGTTAACAACCATCACTGACAGTTATTTATGTTTTCACCTGGTTCAGGTTCTTATGGTCATACAGTACTAAAGAAGCCAATACACCCTTATGGTGCTACTAAGTTTCTTTTCAAAGTGTTATGGGTCATAGACACAAATATTAGAAGGTTTCTATAAATAGGCCTAAATATGTAAATACGCCTTATATGTACAATAACACACTATATTCTGTGTATGTTTCCTCCTACAGTGAATGAAGGAGGAATTAAACAGGTGTCCAATTATTGCCCTGACCCAGGGGAACCCGAGAATGGAAAACGCAGCGGCTCTGACTTCAGGTGAGCTCGTCTGGAACTGAACAAACCTGCCTTTGTCAGGGTCTGCCATGCAGATCCCAAGGAGTAGACACAATCGCAGAGAAGCTTTTCCAACAAAGGGTTTTTATTCTCATCCAGGCAGGAACAGGCACAAGAAACGAGAACTTAAACAAGACACACACAAATCACAAATTAAACAAGGAACCACAGAACAGGATAACAAGAACCTAATACACAATGAACATGAACTACAGTGTAACCAAAACTGACCCTACATCCAATAGTAAACATAAAACATCTACGAAACAACAAACAAGAAAACATAAACGTGTTAACAGCACGAGCAACGTAGAAACAGAGAAACATACCTTAAACAATGCCCCGACACCAACAGACTGACAAGACCCACACTAAATACAGACACTAATGAACCAAACACAAACAGACATGAAACAGAAACCCCACGTACCTTAAACAATGACCCGACAAACACACAGGAAAACAGGGAAGACTAAATACAAAACGTAACGAGGACTAACCAGCAACAGGTGAGAAAAAGGGCGGGAAAATTAAGGTAATAGGGGAAATAAAAGTACCAGGATGAAACACTAGGAACACCCACAAGATGGAGACAAACAAGCACACCACAACACAGGAACACACGGGAACACCCGTGAACCATGACAGTACCCCCCCCTCAAGGCGCGGCTCCAGAAGCGCCAAAAAATAAACTAAAACCCCGACTACGAACTGCAGCGGGGAGGCGGCAGAGGAGGTGGGGAGGGAAGGAGGCGAGAACCAAAAAAAAAAACCTGGAACAGGGACAGAGTCCAGGGAATAGTCCAGTTTCTCAGGGGGCAAGAGGACAGCGCCAGCAATACACAGAGTCAGGAGGCCGGACCGGAGAGGGCGGAGCAGAGACCCGGCCGGGCGGATGCGGGTCAGGAGGCCGTAACGGCTGAGGCGGGCCAGAGGACAGGACGGGCGGATGCGGGTCAGGAGGCCGGACAGGCGTAGGCGGAGCAGAGGTCCGGAAGGACGGATGAGGGTCAGGAGGCCGGACAGGCAAGGACAGCTCGGGCGACCGGACAGGCAAGGACGGCGGATCAGGTGGTCTACCCGACGGGAACGGGTCAGGAGGTCTACCCGGCGGGAGCAGATCTGGAGGTCGACCCGGAGGATGCAGGTCAGTAGGCAGATCAGGAGGGTGCAGGTCTGGAGGCCGGACAGGAGGGTGCAGGTCTGGAGGCCGGACAGGAGGGTGCAGGTCTGGAGGCCGGACAGGAGGGTGCAGGTCTGGAGGCCGGACAGGCGGGGACGGGTCTGGAGGCCGGACAGGCGGGGACGGGTCAGGAGGCAGTGCCGGAGGAGACGGGTCAGGAGGCAGTGCCGGAGGAGACGGGTCAGGAGGCAGTGCCGGAGGAGACGGGTCAGGAGGCAGTGCCGGAGGAGACGGGTCAGGAGGCAGTGCCGGAGGAGACGGGTCAGGAGGCAGTGCCGGAGGAGACGGGTCAGGAGGCAGTGCCGGAGGAGACGGGTCAGGAGGCAGTGCCGGAGGAGACGGGTCAGGAGGCAGTGCCGGAGGAGACGGGTCAGGAGGCAGTGCCGGAGGACACGGTTCAGGTGGCCGTGCCGGAGGACACGGTTCAGGTGGCCGTGCCGGAGGACACGGTTCAGGTGGCCGTGCCGGAGGACACGGTTCAGGTGGCCGTGCCGGAGGACACGGTTCAGGTGGCCGTGCCGGAGGACACGGTTCAGGTGGCCGTGCCGGAGGACACGGTTCAGGTGGCCGTGCCGGAGGACACGGTTCAGGTGGTCGTGCCGGAGGACACGGTTCAGGTGGCCGTGCCGGAGGACACGGTTCAGGTGGCCGTGCCGGAACTGGTTTTGGCCCGGCAACAGTCCTTGGCCCGGGAACTGTCCCGGCCAGGATGACGGCCTCGGGCATAGGACGGGGCTCGAGAACAGGACGGGGGACCGGACTGGGGTCAGGCAGGGGGACAGGACTGGAGTCAGGCAGGGGGACAGGACTGGAGTCAGGCAGGGGGACAGGACTGGAGTCAGGCAGGGGGACAGGACTGGAGTCAGGCAGGGGGACAGGACTGGAGTCAGGCAGGGGGACAGGACTGGAGTCAGGCAGGGGGACAGGACTGGAGTCAGGCAGGGGGACAGGACTGGAGTCAGGCAGGGGGACAGGACTGGAGTCAGGCAGGGGGACAGACTCCGACAAGGGGTCTGAAGTGAGCTCGGGGTCTGGAGTGAGCTCTGGGGCTGGAGTGAGCTCTGGGGCTGGAGTGAGCTCTGGGGCTGGAGTGAGCTCTGGGGCTGGAGTGAGCTCTGGGGCTGGAGTGAGCTCTGGGGCTGGAGTGAGCTCTGGGGCTGGAGTGAGCTCTGGGGCTGGAGTGAGCTCGGGGGCTGGAGTGAGCTCGGGGGCTGGAGTGAGCTCGGGGGCTGGAGTGAGCTCGGGGACCGGGACCGCCACGGGGACAGCCACGGGGACAGACTCTGGGACGGACACGGGGGCTGGCTCAGGCAAGGAAACGGGGACTGGCACCGGCAGGGAAACTGGGACTGGGACAGGCAGGGAAACTGGGACTGGGACAGGCAGGGAAACTGGGACTGGGACAGGCACAGGCTGGGAAACTGGGACAGGCTCGGGTTGGGAAACTGGGACAGGCTCGGGTTGGGAAACTGGGACAGGCTCGGGTTGGGAAACTGGGACAGGCTCAGGCAAGGGCACGGGGACAGGCTCAGGCAAGGGCACGGGGACAGGCTCAGGCAAGGGCACTGGGACAGGCTCAGGCAAGGGCACGGGGACAGGCTCAGGCAAGGACACGGGGTCGGGAACAGGCTCTGGCACGGAAACGGGAACAGGCTCAGGCAGTAGCTTCTTCCTTACACCTCCGGCGTCTTCCAAAGGAGGAGGGCCATCATCAATGTCCTCCTCGTCTGAAAACTCAAGGTCCTCACCACTGTCCAGCAGTGAGACCTCCCCTGTCCTTTTCGCCGCTTGAGCCTGGTCAGCCATCTTGTGCTGCGGGGCGGCAGCCATCTTGAGCTGCGGGGCGGCAGCCATCTTGAGCTGCGGGGCGGCAGCCATCTCGAGCTGCGGGGCGGCAGCCATCTCGAGCTGCGGGGCGGCAGCCATCTTGTGCTGCGGGGCGGCAGCCATCTTGTGCTGCGGGGCGGCAGCCATCTTGTGCTGCGGGGCGGCAGCCATCTTGTGCTGCGGGGCGGCAGCCATCTTGTGCTGCGGGGCGGCAGCCATCTTGTGCTGCGGGGCGGCAGCCATCTTGTGCTGCGGGGCGGCAGCCATCTTGAGCTGCGGGGCGGCAGCCATCTTGAGCTGCGGGGCGGCAGCCATCTTGAGCTGCGGGGCGGCAGCCATCTCGAGCTGCGGGGCGGCAGCCATCTCGAGCTGCGGGGCGGCAGCCATCTCGAGCTGCGGGGCGGCAGCCATCTTGTGCTGCGGGGCGGCAGCCATCTTGTGCTGCGGGGCGGCAGCCATCTTGTGCTGCGGGGCGGCAGCCATCTTGTGCTGCGGGGCGGCAGCCATCTTGTGCTGCGGGGCGGCAGCCATCTTGTGCTGCCGAGCAGCACTCAGGGGTGGTGAGGTGGAGGGCAGAAACGAGGAAGGTGAGACAGGAATCAGCTGGAGGGTGAAAGGATCCCAGCGAAACCTCCCCTCCATGTACTCCTCCTCCTCGGACTCGTCCTCAGACTCGGAGTCCTCAGCACCATAGGGCTCCCAGCCGTACTCCCCCTCCAGATACTCCTCATCCTCGCTGCGGAGTGACTCTCTCCACTCACGCAATGCTGCGTAGTCCGCCGGTAACCAGATAGCTGGCGGAGTGGATGTTCGAGGAGGGAGGGGCGGTCCGCGCCGGATCGCGCACCGGCGAAAACATTCAGGGAACTCTGGAGACGGTCCGTAAGTGGACGGACAGCTCTTCTTTCTCCGCTGTGTCATAGCGGGTCGGGTCATTCTGTCAGGGTCTGCCATGCAGATCCCAAGGAGTAGACACAATCGCAGAGAAGCTTTTCCAACAAAGGGTTTTTATTCTCATCCAGGCAGGAACAGGCACAAGAAACGAGAACTTAAACAAGACACACACAAATCACAAATTAAACAAGGAACCACAGAACAGGATAACAAGAACCTAATACACAATGAACATGAACTACAGTGTAACCAAAACTGACCCTACATCCAATAGTAAACATAAAACATCTACGAAACAACAAACAAGAAAACATAAACGTGTTAACAGCACGAGCAACGTAGAAACAGAGAAACATACCTTAAACAATGCCCCGACACCAACAGACTGACAAGACCCACACTAAATACAGACACTAATGAACCAAACACAAACAGACATGAAACAGAAACCCCACGTACCTTAAACAATGACCCGACAAACACACAGGAAAACAGGGAAGACTAAATACAAAACGTAACGAGGACTAACCAGCAACAGGTGAGAAAAAGGGCGGGAAAATTAAGGTAATAGGGGAAATAAAAGTACCAGGATGAAACACTAGGAACACCCACAAGATGGAGACAAACAAGCACACCACAACACAGGAACACACGGGAACACCCGTGAACCATGACAGCCTTATTATCCCCAGTTACTAGAAGTTTACGATACAGCCAAGGAGACAAAGAGTTAGTTGTGTTTGGAATATGAAAACAGCCCGGGTAAATTGGTGGGGTAAACAGAGAGAAACTATAAATTAGCCATATTAGCCATGGTTATATTAGCCATATTAGCCATGGTTATATTAGCCATATTAGCCATATTAGCCACATTAGCCATGGTTATGTTAGCCATATTAACCATGGTTATGTTAGCCATATTAGCCATGGTTATATTAGCCATATTAGCCATGGTTATATTAGCCATATTAGCCATATTAGCCACATTAGCCATGGTTATGTTAGCCATATTAGCCATGGTTATATTAGCCATATTAGCCATGGTTATATTAGCCATATTAGCCATGGTTATATTAGCCATATTAGCCATGGTTATATTAGCCATATTAGCCATGGTTATATTAGCCATATTAGCCATGGTTATATTAGCCATATTAGCCATGGTTATATTACCATATTAGCCATGGTTATATTCCCCTCCCCTCTGACGTTTTGGTATAAGGTGCAGAAGAAATATAAGACCTATTGCTGCAAGAATTGACCAGTCACCTTTGCTTGTAGATTGTGTTGAAACAGTGTTTGCCAACATTTGCTTAAAACAAGGCAGTCTTTTGGTTTCTGATGGATGGGTTTATGCTGAGGATATGGCGCCTATTTCAAAGATCAATTGATAAAAGTTGTTCATTTATAAATCCAAAAGTGGACGAGAGTTGTACAAAATCCATTTACACGAACATGTTTCTGCCTGTTTAAGCATTGGAGCAGCAGCACAGTTCACCTGTGATGAGGACCATGTGCTACAAGGATCCAAAATCATCACCTGCCAAAGGGTGGCGGAGGTGTTTGCTGCCTGGAGTGACCACAGGCCCGTTTGCAAAGGTAAAATCACTCTCCAGGTTCATGTAAACACACCACATAACAGCCTGAGAATATAAACAGGTTATAACACCTGACTCAGATAGTATTAACCATACTTATTTAGCCATTTACCCATTTCCATGTAAACATTTAACTGCTCTGTTTTCTCCCATTTTAATGGTCCGCCTCCCTTATGACTCTTTCAGTTAAAACATGCGGCTCGAACCTCCAGGGTCCATCTGGGACTTTCACATCTCCCAACTTCCCCATCCAGTATGAGAGCAATTCCCAGTGCCTGTGGATCATCACAGCCAGCGATCCCAATAAGGTAAAGTGACTTAATCTCATCACTGTTAGTGATCCCAATAGTTTCAACACCGTTAGTGATACAAAAAAGGTAAAGTTACTTACAGTAATCTAATCACTGTTATTGATACAAATAGTTTCATCACAGCCAGCGATCCCAATAAGGTAAAGTTACTTAATCTCATCACCGTTAGTGACACAAATAAGGTAAAGTGACTGAGTTTCATCACGGTTAGTGATACAAATAAGGTAAAGTGACTGAGTTTCATCACGGTTAGTGATACAAATAAGGTAAAGTGACTGAGTTTCATCACGGTTAGTGATACAAATAAGGTAAAGTGACTGAGTTTCATCACCGTTAGTGATACAAATAAGGTAAAGTGACTGAGTTTCATCACCGTTAGTGACACAAATAAGGTAAAGTGACTGAGTTTCATCACCGTTAGTGACACAAATAAGGTAAAGTGACTGAGTTTCATCACAGTTAGTGACACAAATAAGGTAAAGTGACTGAGTTTCATCACCGTTAGTGACACAAATAAGGTAAAGTGACTGAGTTTCATCACCGTTAGTGACACAAATAAGGTAAAGTGACTGAGTTTCATCACCGTTAGTGACACAAATAAGGTAAAGTGACTGAGTTTCATCACCGTTAGTGACACAAATAAGGTAAAGTGACTGAGTTTCATCACCGTTAGTGACACAAATAAGGTAAAGTGACTGAGTTTCATCACCGTTAGTGACACAAATAAGGTAAAGTGACTGAGTTTCATCACTGTTAGTGACACATATAAGGTAAAGTGACTGAGTTTCATCACTGTTAGTGACACAAATAAGGTAAAGTGACTGAGTTTCATCACTGTTAGTGACACAAATAAGGTAAAGTGACTGAGTTTCATCACCGTTAGTGACACAAATAAGGTAAAGTGACTGAGTTTCATCACTGTTAGTGACACAAATAAGGTAAAGTGACTGAGTTTCATCACCGTTAGTGACACAAATAAGGTAAAGTGACTGAGTTTCATCAACACTCATCAACGGTTCATTGGCAGTTTGTTGCCAGTCTATTGGCATTTCCATGACCTCCCGCTGCCTCAACGACAAAGAAATCATCATTTAATTACCGCGCTGGCTCGCGTTATCCCTT
>CM055731.1:27374728-27409728 GCA_029465975.1 Dallia pectoralis | reverse complement strand
ACAAGTGTAAGTCATTATACTCATACAAGTGTAAGTCATTATACTCATACTAGTCTAAGTCATTATACTCATACAAGTGTAAGTCATTATACTCATACTAGTCTAAGTCATTATACTCATACAAGTGTAAGTCATTATACTCATACTAGTCTAAGTCATTATACTCATACAAGTGTAAGTCATTATACTCATACAAGTGTAAGTCATTATACTCATACAAGTGTAAGTCATTATACTCATACAAGTGTAAGTCATTATACTCATACAAGTGTAAGTCATTATACTCATACAAGTGTAAGTCATTATACTCATACAAGTGTAAGTCATTATACTCATACAAGTGTAAGTCATTATACTCATATAAGTGTAAGTCATGTATGGTGACCACCCATTGACTGTGTCGTGTGTTTATCTCCAGGCTGACTGGGAGCTTCGTTCCTGACCTCATTGTCAGCATGACCTATCAGATGTGGCTGCATTTACAATCTGATGAGAGTGTGGGTTCCATCGGGTTCAGAATCAACTACAAAGGTACAAACACTATGGATCTCTGTCTGCACGGACACAGTTCACCGTCTGTCTCTTTACAGACAGGAATAGAACTCCAGGATTAAGTGCAAAGGTACAAACCCCAGACAGAGTCCGTGTTCCCTGTCTTTAAAGATCACGACAAAACATTGATCTGCGGACTCAGTGAAACCATGTGTCTGCCGGCCCGATAACGCGATAAGACATTTCAGATACATGATAGACGGTGGGACCTTTTGGGGCGATCAAAAACACAGCTACCTCTTTCCAAACGATCACCTCTCTGATATGGCCCCTGGATTACATCTCCCAGCCCTATATTTCACTGCTGGTTTGGAAATACAAAGCTGTCACATTTTGCTTTGATGGAGTGTCTGTGTTCATGTCCCTGGTTCTCCTTGACCTTTTTAGAGATATAATCCCATCATGCATTGCACACAACCATATTTGAAAGCAAATCAGAGTGCACTTTGACTTTGTCTTTCCTTCTCCCTGTAGTATAGCTGTTCTGATACATATATATATATATATATATATATATATAGTATGGCTGTTCTGATACATATATATATATATAGTATAGCTGTTCTGATACATATATATATATATATAGTATAGCTGTTCGGATACACACACATATATATATATATATATATATATAGTATAGCTGTTCTGATACATATATATATATATAGTATGGCTGTTCTGATACATATATATAGTATGGCTGTTCTGATACATGTATATATATAGTATGGCTGTTCTGATACATATATATATATATATATATAGTATGGCTGTTCTGATACATATATATATATATAGTATGGCTGTTCTGATACATATATATATATATATATAGTATGACTGTTCTGATACATATATATATATATAGTATGGCTGTTCTGATACATATATATATATATATATAGTATGGCTGTTCTGATACATATATATATAGTATGGCTGTTCTGATACATATATATATATATATATATATATATATATATATATATATAGTATAGCTGTTCTGATACACACACATATATATATATATATATAGTATAGCTGTTCTGATACACACACATATATATATATATATATAGTATGGCTGTTCTGATACATATATATATATATATATATATATATATAGTATAGCTGTTCTGATACACACACATATATATATATATATATAGTATAGCTGTTCTGATACATATATATATATATAGTATAGCTGTTCTGATACATATATATATATATATATATATAGTATAGCTGTTCTGATACACACACATATATATATATATATATAGTATAGCTGTTCTGATACATATATATATATATATATATATAGTATGGCTGTTCTGATACATATATATATAGTATGGCTGTTCTGATACATGTATATATATAGTATGGCTGTTCTGATACATATATATATATATAGTATGGCTGTTCTGATACATATATATATATAGTATGACTGTTCTGATACATATATATATATATATAGTATGGCTGTTCTGATACATATATATATATATAGTATGGCTGTTCTGATACATATATATATATATATATATATATATATATAGTATGGCTGTTCTGATACATATATATATAGTATGGCTGTTCTGATACATATATATATATATAGTATGGCTGTTCTGATATATATATATATATATAGTATAGCTGTTCTGATACACATATATATATATATAGTATAGCTGTTCTGATACATATATATATATATATATAGTATAGCTGTTCTGATACACACACATATATATATATATATATATATATATATAGTATAGCTGTTCTGATACATATATATATATATATATAGTATGGCTGTTCTGATACATATATATATATATATATATATATATAGTATAGCTGTTCTGATACACACACATATATATATATATATATATATATATAGTATAGCTGTTCTGATACATATATATATATATATATAGTATAGCTGTTCTGATACATATATATATATATATATAGTATAGCTGTTCTGATACACACACATATATATATATATATATAGTATGGCTGTTCTGATATATATATATATATATATATATAGTATGGCTGTTCTGGTATATATATATATATATATATATATATATATATATATATATATATATTGACTGCTGGGATCCAGACCATCTGTGTGTGATGGGTGCATTAACTACTCCCCACATCAAGATCACTCTTCAATCTGTTTTACTGCCATGGAACCTTTCAAGGGTAAAATAGAAGGAAACTCTGAAACCTCTGGAAAATGTTCAGTCCTCTTCACTTTCATTTCACCACATTTTCTGGTGTTATCTAATGACTACAGGTTTTGGGAATTTTCCAAATGAAGACGTGTCATGTGCATACGTACATAAGTATAAGATATATTCCTCTGATATGACGAGTGTTCAGCTTCCAAGTGCCCTATGCCCTAATCTGAGCAGCTTCTGATTTAAAATGTTTGAAATATCTGAGCTCATGGAGGTTCTGATAGACCCAGAACTACAACTAATTGTCTTTCAAGTCTATGCGATCCTGGGAGGTTTTTCTAAACACCAGTGACAATTCATCTAGTTTTATTCTAATTTCTGCTCAAAAGAATGTGGCTTTAAATTATGGCTCAGCAAACTGGCAAATAGCCGACATTTAGAAAGAATTCAATATATTCTAAGCGACAAATTATCTCCATTTGTAAACATCTGGCATCACTTCCTCTTTTATTAGGACAATTTGGCATGGTAGTTACATTGTAAATGACAGCCATTATATTATTTTCCATTCTAATGCTAGTGCTTGGCCTGGTGCTTGGCCTGGTGCTTGGCCTGGTGCTTGGCCTGGTGCTTGGCCTGGTGCTCGGACTGGTGCTCGGACTGGTGCTCGGACTGGTGCTCGGACTGGTGCTTGGACTGGTGCATTCGTTCCTTTTTCCTTTGTACCATCTAGTGTATTCTGTTACAAAGTTAACTAAACCTGTTTCACTGGCAAATACAATCAGACAGAACCTCTACCTCACTGATACAGTGTCTTCCACCACTGCAGAACCTCTACCTCACTGATACAGTGTCTTCTACCACTGCAGAACCTCTACCTCACTGATACAGTGTCTTCTACCACTGCAGAACCTCTACCTCACTGATACAGTGTCTACTACCACTGCAGAACCTCTACCTCACTGATACAGTGTCTTCTACCACTGCAAAACCTCTACCTCACTGATACAGTGTCTTCTACCACTGCAGAACCTCTACCTCACTGATACAGTGTCTTTCACCACTGCAGAACCTCTACCTCACTGATACAGTGTCTTCCACCACTGCAGAACCTCTACCTCACTGATACAGTGTCTTCCACCACTGCAGAACCTCTACCTCACTGATACAGTGTCTTTCACCACTGCAGAACTTCTACCTCACTGGTACAGTGTCTTCTACCACTGCAGAACCTCTACCTCACTGATACAGTGTCTTCTAACACTGCAGAACCTCTACCTCACTGATACAGTGTCTTCTACCACTGCAGAACCTCTACCTCACTGATACAGTGTCTTCTACCACTGCAGAACCTCTACCTCACTGATACAGTGTCTTCTACCACTGCAGAACCTCTACCTCACTGATACAGTGTCTTCTACCACTGCAGAACCTCTACCTCACTGATACAGTGTCTTCTACCACTGCAGAACCTCTACCTCACTGATACAGTGTCTTCTACCACTGCAGAACCTCTACCTCACTGATACAGTGTCTTCTACCACTGCAGAACCTCTACCTCACTGATACAGTGTCTTCTACCACTGCAGAACCTCTACCTCACTGATACAGTGTCTTCTACCACTGCAGAACCTCTACCTCACTGATACACTGCAGAACCTCTACCTCACTGTCTCTTCTACCACTGCAGAACCTCTACCTCACTGATACAGTGTCTTCTACCACTGCAGAACCTCTACCTCACTGATACAGTGTCTTCTATAACTGTAGAACCTCTACCTCACTGATACAGTGTCTACTACCACTGCAGAACCTCTACCTCACTGATACAGTGTCTTCTACCACTGTAGAACCTCTACCTCACTGATACAGTGTCTACTACCACTGCAGAACCTCTACCTCACTGATACAGTGTCTTCTACCACTGCAGAACCTCTACCTCACTGATACAGTGTCTTCTACCACTGCAGAACCTCTACCTCACTGATACAGTGTCTTCTACCACTGCAGAACCTCTACCTCACTGATACAGTGTCTACCACTGCAGAACCTCTACCTCACTGATACACTGTCTGATAAAGTGTCTACCACTGCAGAACCTCTACCTCACTGATACAGTGTCTTCTACCACTGCAGAACCTCTACCTCACTGATACAGTGTCTTCTACCACTGCAGAACCTCTACCTCACTGATACAGTGTCTTCTACCACTGCAGAACCTCTACCTCACTGATACAGTGTCTTCTACCACTGCAGAACCTCTACCTCACTGATACAGTGTCTTCTACCACTGCAGAACCTCTACCTCACTGATACAGTGTCTTCTACCACTGCAGAACCTCTACCTCACTGATACAGTGTCTACTACCACTGCAGAACCTCTACCTCACTGATACAGTGTCTTCTACCACTGCAGAACCTCTACCTCACTGATACAGTGTCTTCTACCTCACTGATACAGTGCAGAACCTCTACCTCACTGATACAGTGTCTTCTACCACTGCAGAACCTCTACCTCACTGATACAGTGTCTTCTACCACTGCAGAACCTCTACCTCACTGATACAGTGTCTTCTACCACTGCAGAACCTCTACCTCACTGATACAGTGTCTTCTACCACTGCAGAACCTCTACCTCACTGATACAGTGTCTTCTACCACTGCAGAACCTCTACCTCACTGATACAGTGTCTACTACCACTGCAGAACCTCTACCTCACTGATACAGTGTCTTCTACCACTGCAGAGATTGATAAGGAGAGTTGCGGAGACCCTGGGACGCCACTGTATGGATTCCAGGAGGGAACCGGGTTTTTGAACGGCAATGTTCTGCGTTTTGAGTGCCAGTTTGGTTTTGAGCTGATTGGAGAGAGGATGATCACGTGTCAGGACAACAACCAGTGGTCAGCTAACATCCCCATCTGCATATGTGAGTATCAACCAGTGGTCAGCTAACATCTGCATATGTGAGTATAAGGGCCTGTTTATGGGGTTGAGTGGTAGATATGTCTAAATAAGGGCCTGTTTATGGGGTTGAGTGGTAGATATGTCTAAATTAGTGTCTGTCAACCTATTCCTTCTGCAGTTCCGTGTTTCTCCAACTTCACGGCGACCATGGGAACGGTGCTGTCTCCAGACTACCCAGAAGGCTACGGGAACAACCTGAACTGTGTGTGGCTGATTATATCGGAGCCTGGCAGCCGGATACACCTGTCCTTCAATGACTTCGACCTGGAGCCTCCATATGACTTCCTGACTGTAAAGGATGGAGACCAGGTACTTGATATAGTTCCTTGGTTCTGTCATTTTCTGACGGTCTTGGAAATTGGGATTATTCGCTTAAAAATTTGCTCTGATACAAAATGTTGTGCTCTAAATACCTACATATGCTGCTGATTGAGTGAGAATTGAATTAAAATGTCTCACGTAATGTTTGATTTGACGTCCCCAGAAGGCTTCCACAGTCTTGGGCCGGTTCTCTGGAGCTGAGGTTCCTTCTCATCTGACCTCCAACTCAAACGTTCTCCAGCTGGAGTTCGAGGCGGATCATTCCATGTCGGGCCGAGGATTCAACATCACTTACAACAGTGAGAACCATTAAAGTGGAGGTCCAGGTTATTGGTTCCTCTGGGCTAAATGTGCTGTCTAGTGTCCCAGTGTCCATATGAACCTCATCTAATAACTGTGTTGATATCATATCAGATACAGCAGTGTGTTCACTCCCAGGGCGGACTCAGTCTTGAGTCGTGTTGTACGATTCTACGTTGAGCAGATTATCTGTGTAGAAGCGTCCCCAACTAAGTTACGCACAATTTCACTTCAGCGTTTTACTGATTGTATTATCGTCATTCCATGGCGGGGCAGCTGGGTACCCTAGAGGTTAAAGCGTCCAACCAGCAGCCGGGCAGTGCCTTGGATGAATCCTCACAGCAGTGAGGTGACACGTGTGGTTCTGCCCTTGAGCAAGGCAATTATCACAAATTCCTCAAAGGTCATTGGCTAAAAATAAAAAAACAGTTTTAGTCATACTTGGGTTTAATAATAGAAAGCAATCTCCATTGCATGGCTTTAATCTAATGTGTCAACGTGCTGTTCTTAAAGATCCATTAAGAGTGTGGGATTTATGGGATTTATTCTGTGACATTTCACCTCCTCTATAATATTATAGACATCTCTACGATACATGTGATTGAACCCTGAGACCCTGGTAGTCTGTGTAAATGGGCCTGATGTTAATAAGCTAACTGGTTTGAATCCTGAATGGTGATTGGTTAAACACCATGGAATATGAGACCGTATAGCACAGAAGAACAGACCTTAACCAACCATTAGCCCAAACCCAGTGGTATGTTGGTCAATTGGTAGATTATGCAGGATGGTTGAGCACTAAACAGTTAAATAGAACTCCAATATCTATTCTCCTCTGTCTGGACGGTGAAAGACATTAAACAGGAATGAATGTTTGGAGATCGTAACAGTATGAGGGGAATCTTCTCTTTTCATTGAAATGATATGTTCTTGACACCGGATATCTGATATTACTTGATCTTTCTGTCTTGTTCTCCCCAGCGTTTGGACACAATGAATGTCCTGACCCGGGTGTCCCTCTAAACGCCAGACGGTTTGGAGACAGTTTCCAGCTGGGTAGCACCATCTCAGTTGTGTGTGAAGAGGGCTTCATCAAGACCCAGGGTTCAAACACCATAACCTGCCAAATGGAGGGTGGAAAGGTCATGTGGAGTGGACCCATCCCTAAATGTGAAGGTGAGAGTTAAGGTCATCTGGAGTGGACCCATCCCTAAATGTGCACCTGTCAGTATGTAGTGTACTAGTCAGTATGTAGTGTACTAGTCAGTATGTAGTGTACCTGTCAGTATGTAGTGTACTAGTCAGTATGTAGTGCACCTGTCAGTATGTAGTGTACTAGTCAGTATGTAGTGTACTAGTCAGTATGTAGTGTACTAGTCAGTATGTAGTGTACTAGTCAGTATGTAGTGTACTAGTCAGTATGTAGTGTACTAGTCAGTATGTAGTGTACTAGTCAGTATGTAGTGTACTAGTCAGTATGTAGTGTACTAGTAGTGTACCTGTCAGTATGTAGTGTACCTGTCAGTATGTAGTGTACCTGTCAGTATGTAGTGTACTAGTCTGTACCTGTCAGTATGTAGTGTACTAGTCAGTATGTAGTGTACTAGTCAGTATGTAGTGTACTAGTCAGTATGTAGTGTACTAGTCAGTATGTAGTGTACTAGTCAGTATGTAGTGTACCTGTCAGTATGTAGTGTACTAGTCAGTATGTAGTGCACCTGTCAGTATGTAGTGTACTAGTCAGTATGTAGTGTACTAGTCAGTATGTAGTGTACTAGTCAGTATGTAGTGCACCTGTCAGTATGTAGTGTACTAGTCAGTATGTAGTGCACCTGTCAGTATGTAGTGTACTAGTCAGTATGTAGTGTACTAGTCAGTATGTAGTGCACCTGTCAGTATGTAGTGTACTAGTCAGTATGTAGTGTACCTGTCAGTATGTAGTGTACTAGTCAGTATGTAGTGTACTGTCAGTATGTAGTGTACTAGTCAGTATGTAGTGTACTAGTCAGTATGTAGTGTACTAGTCAGTATGTAGTGTACTAGTCAGTATGTAGTGTACTAGTCTAGTCACCTGTCAGTATGTAGTGTACTAGTCACCTGTCAGTATGTAGTGTACTAGTCAGTATGTAGTGTACTAGTCAGTATGTAGTGTACTAGTCAGTATGTAGTGTACCTGTCAGTATGTAGTGTACTAGTCAGTATGTAGTGTACCTGTCAGTATGTAGTGTACTAGTCAGTATGTAGTGCACCTGTCAGTATGTAGTGTACTAGTCAGTATGTAGTGTACTACTAGTGTCAGTCAGTATGTAGTGCACCTGTCAGTATGTAGTGTACTAGTCAGTATGTAGTGCACCTGTCAGTATGTAGTGTACTAGTCAGTATGTAGTGCACCTGTCAGTATGTAGTGTACTAGTCAGTATGTAGTGCACCTGTCAGTATGTAGTGTACTAGTCAGTATGTAGTGTACTAGTCAGTATGTAGTGTACTAGTCAGTATGTAGTGCACCTGTCAGTATGTAGTGTACTAGTCAGTATGTAGTGCACCTGTCAGTATGTAGTGTACTAGTCAGTATGTAGTGTACTAGTCAGTATGTAGTGTACCTGTCAGTATGTATTGTACTAGTCAGTATGTAGTGCACCTGTCAGTATGTAGTGTACTAGTCAGTATGTAGTGTACTAGTCAGTATGTAGTGTACCTGTCAGTATGTAGTGCACCTGTCAGTATGTAGTGTACTAGTCAGTATGTAGTGTACCTGTCAGTATGTATTGTACTAGTCAGTATGTAGTGCACCTGTCAGTATGTAGTGTACTAGTCAGTATGTAGTGTACTAGTCAGTATGTAGTGTACCTGTCAGTATGTAGTGTACTAGTCAGTATATAGTGTACTAGTCAGTATGTAGTGTACTAGTCAGTATGTAGTGTACTAGTCAGTATGTAGTGCACTAGTCAGTATGTAGTGCACTAGTCAGTATGTAGTGTACTAGTCAGTATGTGGTGTACTAGTCAGTATGTAGTGTACTAGTCAGTATGTAGTGTACTAGTCAGTATGTAGTGTACTGGTCAGTATGTAGTGTACTGTGATAGGGTGCCATTTGGGATGTGTTCTCATTGATTCTGGATAACCGTCCCTGACTCATGTAGTTGCTGACTCACTCTATTTCCAAAAGCCTTATTTTTCATTCATGCACTATAGACACCATATAATGTTCTCCCCTCCTCCTCTCTCCCTGCCTCCTCTCTCTCTCTCCCTCGTCTCCTTCCCCACATCTCTCCCTCGTTTCCTTCCCCACATCTCTCCCTCGTCTCCTTCCCCACATCTCTCCCTCGTCTCCTTCCCCACATCTCTCCCTCGTCTCCTTCCCCACATCTCTCCCTCGTCTCCTTCCCCACATCTCTCCCTCGTCTCCTTTCCCACATCTCTCCCTCGTCTCCTTCCCCACATCTCTCCCACCTCCTGTCCCACATCTCTCCCACCTCCTGTCCCACATCTCTCCCCCCACCTCCTGTCCCACATCTCTCCCCCCACCTCCTGTCCCACATGTCTCACCCCGTCTCCCTCCCCCATCTCTCCCCTCCCTGCCCTACCCCTACCAGCTCCCTGTGGGGGCCACTACTCCGCCCCGTCTGGTGTGATCCTGTCTCCAGGCTGGCCCGGCTATTACAAGGACTCCCTCAGCTGTGAGTGGGTCATCGAGGCTGTGACAGGACGATCTGTCAAGATCAGCTTTGACAGGTGTGTATGACAGCGTGTGGAACAGATGTGTATGACAGCGTGTGGAACATGTGTGTATGACAGCGTGTGGAACAGATGTGTATGACAGCGTGTGGAACATGTGTGTATGACAGCGTGTGGAACAGATGTGTATGACAGCGTGTGGAACAGATGTGTATGACAGCGTGTGAAACAGATGTGTATGACAGCGTGTGGAACAGATGTGTATGACAGTGTGTGGAACAGATGTGTATGACAGCGTGTGGAACAGATGTGTATGACAGCGTGTGAAACAGATGTGTATGACAGCGTGTGGAACAGATGTGTATGACAGTGTGTGGAACAGATGTGTATGACAGCGTGTGGAACAGATGTGTATGACAGCGTGTGGAACAGATGTGTATGACAGCGTGTGGAACAGATGTGTATGACAGCGTGTGGAACAGATGTGTATGACAGCGTGTGGAACAGATGTGTATGACAGCGTGTGGAACATGTGTGTATGACAGCGTGTGGACCATGTGTGTATGACAGCGTGTGGTCTGGTGGGGGGAACATGTGTGTATAACAGTGTGTGGAGGTGGGGGGAACATGTGTGTATAACAGTGTGTGGAGGTGGGGGGTAACATGTGTGTATAACAGTGTGTGGTTTGGGGGACATGTGTGTATAACAGTGTGTGGTTTGGGGGACATGTGTGTATAACAGTGTGTGGAGGTGTGGGGGGACATGTGTGTATAACAGTGTGTGGAGGTGTGGGGGGACATGTGTGTATAACAGTGTGTGGTTTGGGGGGACATGTGTGTATAACAGTGTGTGGAGGTGTGGGGGACATGTGTGTATAACAGTGTGTGGAGGTGTGGGGGACATGTGTGTATAACAGTGTGTGGAGGTGTGGGGGACATGTGTGTATAACAGTGTGTGGAGGTGTGGGGGGACATGTGTGTATAACAGTGTGTGGAGGTGTGGGGGACATGTGTGTATAACAGTGTGTGGAGGTGTGGGGGACATGTGTATAACAGTGTGTGGAGGTGTGGGGGGACATGTGTGTATAACAGTGTGTGGAGGTGTGGGGGACATGTGTGTATAACAGTGTGTGGAGGTGTGGGGGACATGTGTGTATAACAGTGTGTGGTGGTGTGGGGGGACATGTGTGTATAACAGTGTGTGGTTTGGGGGGACATGTGTGTATAACAGTGTGTGGAGGTGTGGGGGGACATGTGTGTATAACAGTGTGTGGTCCAGCTCCGGCTTCACTAAAGTTGAACGATGCGTAACTTGAAGTCTGTTGGGTTATTTTGAAGGCGTTATCCGGATCAGCAGAAGACTTTTTCCCCACTGAGTTATGGAGGTTCTTTGTATGGGCGCCACTTCCCCTCCAGGGTATTTGGGATCTCAGATTATTACGGTAGATTAATTGTGCCTGAGGGCTGTTTTATCTGTTATTGATGGACATCTCCGGTCTGGTTGAAATCATCTGTTTAATGCCGCAGTAACCTGAAGGAGCTCAACAGATCTATGCCCTGTCAAATCTGTGAGAGACACATTGATCTCCTCTTAAAAATAATTGGAAGCAATTGCTGTGTAAAGCATTTCTGTACGGCCTGAAATATTTAATGTTGGAGGGTGTTGCTGCGAGAGAACGTGTGGGTGTACAGATGTGTGGGTGTACAGATGTGTGGGTGTACAGATGTGTGGGTGTACAGATGTATGGGTGTACAGATGTGTGAGTGTACAGATGTGTGGGTGTACAGATGTGTGGGTGTACAGATGTGTGGGTGTACAGATGTGTGGGTGTACAGATGTGGGGATGTAGAGATGGGTGTGTGTACAGATGTGTGTGTGTGTGTACAGATGTGTGGGTGTACAGATGTGAGGGTGTACAGATATATGGGTGTACAGATGTGTGGGTGTACAGATGTGTGTGTGTGTGTGTGTGTGTGTGTGCAGATGTGTGTGTACAGATGTGTAGGTGTACAGATGTGTGGGTGTATAGATGTGTCTATCTCCCCATTTAGCTCCCTATCTATCTGTATATCTGTCTATCACCCCATACACCTATCTATCTATATATGTATCTATCTATATATCTATCTATCTATATATCTATCTATCTATATATGTATCTATCTATATATCTATCTATCTATATATGTATCTATCTATATATCTATCTATATATCTATCTATATATGTATCTATCTATATATCTATCTATATATGTATCTATCTATATATCTATCTATATATGTATCTATCTATATATCTATCTATCTATATATCTATCTATATATGTATCTATCTATATATCTATCTATCTATATATGTATCTATCTATATATCTATCTATATATCTATCTATATATGTATCTATCTATATATCTATCTATCTATATATGTATCTATCTATATATCTATCTATCTATATATGTATCTCCCCATGATATCTCTGCCGTCTCTGTCATCTCATTCAAACGTTTCAGGTTTCAGACGGAGCTCAGCTACGACTTCCTGGAGGTGCATGATGGTCCTAACCTGCTCTCGCCCCTGATTGGTTCGTTCAATGGGACCCTGGTTCCCCAGTTCCTCTTCAGCAGCAGTAACTTCATCTACCTCCTGTTCACTACTGACAACAGCAGATCCAACAGTGGCTTCAAGATCTTCTATGAAAGTGAGTGAGGCAACTATGCAATTATGATATTTCAAACATCTTTCAGCTACAGAAAAACAGAAGAAAGCAGGAAATCAAGATCAGAACAAGTTACAGGAGCAAGAATAACGTAACGTCAATCTATAATTCAGCTTCCACATCCTCCTAAGAGGAAACAGTAGATAGCTGGAACAGTAGGTACCTGAAACAGTAGGTACCTGAAACAGTAGGTACCTGAAAGAGTAGGTACCTGAAACAGTAGATAGCTGAAACAGTAGATAGCTGGAACAGTAGGTACCTGAAACAGTAGGTACCTGAAACAGTAGGTACCTGAAACAGTAGGTACCTGAAACAGTAAATACCTGAAACAGTAGGTACCTGAAACAGTAGGTACCTGAAACAGTAGGTACCTGAAACAGTAAATACCTGAAACAGTAGGTACCTGAAACAGTAAATACCTGAAACAGTAGGTACCTGAAACAATAGGTACCTGAAACAGTAGGTACCTGAAACAGTAGGTACCTGAAACAATAGGTAGCTGAAACAGTAGGTACCTGAAACAGTAGATAGCTGAAACAGTAGATAGCTGGAACAGTAGGTACCTGAAACAGTAGGTACCTGAAACAGTAGGTACCTGAAACAGTAGGTACCTGAAACAGTAGGTACCTGAAACAGTAGATAGCTGAAACAGTAGATAGCTGGAACAGTAGGTACCTGAAACAGTAGGTACCTGAAACAGTAGGTACCTGAAACAGTAAATACCTGAAACAGTAAATACCTGAAACAGTAGGTACCTGAAACAATAGGTACCTGAAACAGTAGGTACCTGAAACAGTAGGTACCTGAAACAGTAGGTACCTGAAACAGTAGGTACCTGAAACAGTAGGTACCTGAAACAATAGGTAGCTGAAACAGTAGGTACCTGAAACAGTAGGTACCTGAAACAGTAAATACCTGAAACAGTAGGTACCTGAAACAATAGGTAGCTGAAACAGTAGGTACCTGAAACAGTAGGTACCTGAAACAGTAAATACCTGAAACAGTAGGTACCTGAAACAGTAGGTACCTGAAACAGTAGGTACCTGAAACAATAGGTACCTGAAACAGTAGGTACCTGAAACAGTAGGTACCTGAAACAGTAGGTACCTGAAACAGTAGGTACCCCATTACAGTGTTCCATCTGAAAACCAGCGCTGTAACGTACCTGTAATTTGTGCTGTGTCACCTGAACCTGTGTCATGTGGTGTAATGGCTTGTAACTACCAGGGTTCTGGTATTGCACTGCTAAGCATTCTAGATGCTGAGACAAATGGGATGGTTGAACAAGGACATCACCTGCTAACATCCTTCTGGACCATAAAGGATGTAGCGCTGCATCATTGAATCTCGTTGCCATTGGCTACACACGTTCTCTGAGTAATACATCAGACTTGACAAAGCCCTGACCTGGCGTTTCTCTGTTTGCCAGTTGTGACGCTGGACACCTCTGCGTGCATGGACCCTGGCATCCCAGTGAACGGAGTGCGGCACGGCCACGACCTGGCCATCGGCTCCACGGTGACCTTCGAGTGTGACCCGGGGTATCGGCTCAGCCACGAGGAGGCGCTAGTCTGCGAGAAGAGCCACTGGTGGAGCCACCTGCTGCCAACATGTCATGGTATGTTATCAGTTAACCAGCCCATATGACTTGATTAGATGGTACACTATCAGTTAACCAGCCCGTATGACTTGATTAGATGGTACACTATCAGTTAACCAGCCCGTATGACTTGATTAGATGGTACACTATCAGTTAACCAGCCCGTATGACTTGATTAGATTGTACACAATCAGTTAACCAGCCCATATGACTTGATTAGATGGTACACTATCAGTTAACCAGCCCGTATGACTTGATTAGATGGTACACTATCAGTTAACCAGCCCGTATGACTTGATTAGATTGTACACAATCAGTTAACCAGCCCATATGACTTGATTAGATGGTACACTATCAGTTAACCAGCCCGTATGACTGAGACCAGATAGCAGTGGGTCAGGAGCCCGTCTGCAGATTGTTAGGATGTGCTGTCTACAACAGAGCTCAGATACACTCTGGTTTAACACAGGGAGTGGATACTTAGTGTGTCTCTTTATCTGTACATTCTACCATGACAGAGTGCCAGACAGGCAGTTATCTTCGTTAAGCAGCCAGTTTCACCTGTGGGCATTTAACTGTACGAACTGTAGCCACTGCTAATCCAAGGTTCCTCCCACGTTCCCTCAAGTGACCCAAACAGAAACAAAGTGCTTTGGAAAACAAACACCACAGCACACATTACAGCGCATTGGCATTTTGTTTGACCTAAATAACAGTCATGTATTATGCAAAACGATGAATGTTTTCGTCATTAAGCTGTATGGTTAAGTAACGAGGATGGCAAATAGAAACGCCAAATCAATGCATTTATCACAGTTTCTTCTCCAGGGAACAGCTCAGAGACATTTTATAATTATTTAACATTTGAGCCATGTCCATATGAATCAGTCTCCACACACATACATACATCAGGGCTATGTTTAGGGTTAGGGTCAGAGTTTGGGTTAGGGTCAGCGTTAGAGTGAGGGTCAGGGTTAGGGTTAGAGTGAGGGTCAGGGTTAGGGTTAGAGTGAGGGTCAGGGTCAGGGTCAGGGTTAGGGTCAGGGTCAGGGTCAGGGTTAGGGTCAGGGTTAGGGTTAGGGTCAGGGTTAGGGTTAGATGTAACCCCCCAATCATTAAAGTTTAATGCTCCCCCACAGCAGGAGAACTACTGAAGATACGATACCTGTGTCTTTAAACGAGTAAACATTGTCTCTTCAATTGTTCAGAGATGCAGCAAGGGACTTTTTAATATTCCAGTGACATGGATGGTTGATTCCTCCAATTCCTTCCTTTCAGAGCTCCAGTGGGACGCTATAATGACAGGTGGTAACAGACAGACAGGTGGTAGCAGACAGACAGGCAGGTGGTAGCAGACAGACAGGTGGTAGCAGACAGACAGGCAGGTGGTAACAGACAGACAGGTGGTAGCAGACAGACAGGCAGGTGGTAGCAGACAGACAGGTGGTAACAGACAGACAGGTGGTAGCAGACAGACAGGTGGTAGCAGACAGACAGGTGGTAGCAGACAGACACGTGGTAGCGGACAGACAGGTGGTAGCAGACAGACAGGTGGTAGCAGACAGACAGGTGGTAGCAGACAGACAGACAGACAGACAGGTGGTAGCAGACAGACAGGTGGTAGCAGACAGACAGGTAACAGACAGACAGGTGGCAGACAGGTGTTAGCAGACAGACAGGTAACAGACAGACAGGTGGTAACAGACAGGTGGTAGCAGACAGACAGGTGGTAACCGACAGACAGACAGACAGGTGGTAGCAGACAGACAGGTAACAGACAGACAGGTGGTAACAGACAGACAGACAGGTGGTAGCAGACAGACAGGTGGTAACAGACAGACAGACAGACAGGTGGTAGCAGACAGACAGGTAACAGACAGACAGGTGGTAACAGACAGACAGGTGGTAACAGACAGACAGGTGGTAACAGACAGACAGGTGGTAGCAGACAGACAGGTGGTAGCAGACAGACAGGTAACAGACAGACAGGTAACAGACAGACATGTGGTAGCAGACAGACAGGTAACAGACAGACAGGTGGTAGCAGACAGACAGGTGGTAGCAGACAGACAGGTAACAGACAGACAGGTGGTAGCAGACAGACAGGTAACAGACAGACAGGTGGTAGCAGACAGACAGGTGGTAGCAGACAGACAGGTGGTAGCAGACAGACAGGCAGACAGACAGACAGACAGGTGGTAGCAGACAGACAGGTGGTAGCAGACAGACAGGTGGTAGCAGACAGACAGGTGGTAGCAGACAGACAGGTGATAGCAGACAGACAGGTGGTAGCAGACAGACAGGTGGTGTTTAGGGAATCAGGGGTTCTGGTGGTTAACTCATGATATACAACAGGTTGCTATTCCAGTATCTTAAAGGCTCAGGGCTACTAAAGCCCACAAACATACCACAGGAGACTGAATCCAGCCAGTGTGTGTGTGTGTGTGTGTGTGGGGTTGGGGGGGGGTTGGGTAATCTCGGTTTCTGTTTTTGGGGGGATCAGTGTTCTGACATGAGGTATTGTGTCAGGGTGAGCTGCTGTCAACGTTGATGCTACCAAACTGCTGGTTTGCTTTTGCACATTGAATTTCTTCACAGTCTGATGGCTACAGACAGCATTTATCACAGTCTGATAGCTACAGACAGCATTTATCACAGTCTGAGAGCTACAGACAGCATTTATCACAGTCTGATAGCTAAAAACAGCATATATCACAGTCTGATAGCTACAAACAGCATGTATCACAGTCTGATGGCTACAAACAGCATGTATCACAGTCTGATAGCTACAGACAGCATTATCACAGTCTGATAGCTACAAACAGCATTTATCACAGTCTGATAGCTACAAACAGCATGTATCACAGTCTGATAGCTACAAACAGCATTTATCACAGTCTGATGGCTACAGACAGCATGTATCACAGTCTGATGGCTACAGACAGCATTTATCACAGTCTGATGGCTACAGACAGCATTTATCACAGTCTGAGAGCTACAGACAGCATTTATCACAGTCTGATAGCTAAAAACAGCATATATCACAGTCTGATAGCTACAAACAGCATGTATCACAGTCTGATGGCTACAAACAGCATGTATCACAGTCTGATAGCTACAGACAGCATTATCACAGTCTGATAGCTACAAACAGCATTTATCACAGTCTGATAGCTACAAACAGCATGTATCACAGTCTGATAGCTACAAACAGCATTTATCACAGTCTGATGGCTACAGACAGCATTTATCACAGTCTGATAGCTAGCATTTATCACAGTCTGATGGCTACAGACAGCATTTATCACAGTCTGATAGCTACAAACAGCATTTATCACAGTCTGATAGCTACAAACAGCATGTATCACAGTCTGATAGCTACAAACAGCATTTATCACAGTCTGATGGCTACAGACAGCATGTATCACAGTCTGATGGCTACAGACAGCATTTATCACAGTCTGATAGCTAGCATTTATCACAGTCTGATGGCTACAGACAGCATTTATCACAGTCTGATGGCTACAGACAGCATTTATCACAGTCTGATGGCTACAGACAGCATTTATCACAGTCTGAGAGCTACAAACCGAGTGTCACGCTTTATGTCGATGCAACATAAACTTGGAAACGTTCCTCCCCAGACAATGCTTTTCAAATGGTGATTTTGTGTACTTCAGTTAAGGCTGCCTGCTGAAAAAAGTTCAGTGATGTTTTACTGTTCTCCTTGTTAGTCTCTATATTCTTTATATATGTTCATAAAGCACACTTTGGGATTATGGATTCATCTTAAAACCATGAATAAACGGAAACACTTTACTGGTCAGGGTACATGAACTAGCATTAACGAATACGGGAGTTAACGAATGATTAACAACGATATAAACAATCCATTTATAATGATGGCGGTTCCTTTATTAATGATTCATACATGCACGAACGCACAGTGTGTACTGTCATTAATTCATGTTGACACAAGACAGGCATTCATATATCTAGTTGCTTGCTCAAATAATGGCATAGGAAATATGAAGTATTCATAACATAATATCATTTGTTAATATGATTATAGTTGGGTAACAATTCATAAGAAATATGCAAGACAAAAGTAATTTATTTTGACTAATGGTGAAGTATCAGTTATAAGTAGTTTATATCTACCTATTGCTCATTCTAAAAAGACGTGAGCGGTACGTATAGAATATGTATTTATGGAATGCTGTTGGACAGGAGATGTGGAGATGTTCAGGGAGTGGGGGAGGGAGAGGGGGAGGGGGAGTGGAGTGTGAGAGGGGAGTGGGAGAGGGGAGTGGGGAGAGGGGAGAGTAGGAGAGGGGAGGGGGAGGAGAATGGGAGAGGGGAGGGGAGAGTGGGAGAGGGGAGTGGGATAGGGGAGGGGGAGAGGGGAGGGGGAGTGGGATAGGAGAGAGGGAGAGGGGAGGGGGAGGGGAGTGGGAGAGGAGAGAGGGAGGGGAGTGGGAGAGGGGAGAGGGGAGGGGAGTGGGAGAGGGAAGGGGAGGGTAGTGGGAGGGGGAGAGGGGAGGGAGTTGGATAGGGGAGGGGGAGAGGGAGAGAGGGAGTGGGATAGGGGAGGGGGAGAGGGGAGAGGGAGAGAGGGGAGTGGGAGAGGGGTGAGTGGGAGAGGGGAGGGGGAGTGGGAGAGGGGAGGGGGAGTGAGAGAGGGGAGGGGAGAGGGGACATGTTGGCTTCTGTTGTGGAACAAATGGTTTCCTAGTTTGCTACTGTAATATCACAAAGGCCCAACACTAGTGACGCTTACCATAGTACTGGAGATTGAACCAGATCACTACAGCCAGATCACTACAGCCAGATCACTACAGCCAGATCACTACAGCCAGATCACTACAGCCAGACCACTACAACCAGATCACTACAGCCAGATCACTACAACCAGATCACTACAGCCATATCACTACAGCCAGATCACTACAGCCAGATCACTGCAACCAGTTCACTACAACCAGATCACTACAGCCAGATCACTACAGCCAGATCACTACAGCCAGATGACTACAACCAGATCACTACAGCCAGATCACTACAACCAGATCACTACAGCCAGATCACTACAACCAGATCACTACAGCCAGATCACTACAACCAGATCACTACAACCAGATCACTACAGCCAGATCACTACAACCAGATCATTACAACCAGATCACTACAGCCAGATCACTACAGCCAGATCACTACAACCAGATCACTACAACCAGATCACTACAGCCAGATCACTACAACCAGATCACTACAGCCAGATCACTACAACCAGATCACTACAACCAGATCACTACAGCCAGATCACTACAACCAGATCACTACAACCAGATCACTACAACCAGATCACTACAGCCAGATCACTACAGCCAGATCACTACAGCCAGATCACTACAGCCAGATAACTACAACCAGATCACTACAGCCAGATCACTACAGCCAGGCCAGATCAGTACAGCCAGTTGAGTCATAACATAATGACATTGATCATCTCCTGACAAGTGCCCTCGTCAAGGTCAGGGTTGGTTAGATGGTGACTCATCACTTCTGGTAGTCCACATTTTATTTGCAGGAGAAATGAGCAGGAGTGAAGACCTGATCTATATTGGGTCGTCTAATGCTAGTAACCTTTATGTTCCATCACATTCCAGCTTCTATTATGTTCACATTCAGTCTGCTTCAATTGCTTCTTGTCATTCAAGTTCTTGTCAACATGATATTTTTAATGAAGCCTTTGGTTTGCTTTGCTTCTCTTAGCACAGCACAAGCTAGAGTTCCCCACTACCTTAGCACAGCACAAGCTAGAGTTCCCCACTACCTTAGCACAGCACAAGCTAGAGTTCCCCACTACCTTAGCACAGCACAAGCTAGAGTTCCCCACTACCTTAGCACAGCACAAGCTAGAGTTCCCCACTACCTTAGCACAGCACAAGCTAGAGTTCCCCACTACCTTAGCACAGCACAAGCTAGAGTTCCCCACAACCTTAGCACAGCACAAGCTAGAGTTCCCCACTACCTTAGCACAGCACAAGCTAGAGTTCCCCACTACCTTAGCACAGCACAAGCTAGAGTTCCCCACTAACTTAGCACAGCACAAGCTAGAGTTCCCCACAACCTTAGCACAGCACAAGCTAGAGTTCCCCACAACCTTAGCACAGCACAAGCTAGAGTTCCCCACTACCTTAGCACAGCACAAGCTAGAGTTCCCCACTAACTTAGCACAGCACAAGCTAGAGTTCCCCACAACCTTAGCACAGCACAAGCTAGAGTTCCCCACAACCTTAGCACAGCACAAGCTAGAGTTCCCCACTACCTTAGCACAGCACAAGCTAGAGTTCCCCACTACCTTAGCACAGCACAAGCTAGAGTTCCCCACTACCTTAGCACAGCACAAGCTAGAGTTCCCCACTACCTTAGCACAGCACAAGCTAGAGTTCCCCACTACCTTAGCACAGCACAAGCTAGAGTTCCCCACTAACTTAGCACAGCACAAGCTAGAGTTCCCCACTACCTTAGCACAGCACAAGCTAGAGTTCCCCACTACCTTAGCACAGCACAAGCTAGAGTTCCCCACTACCTTAGCACAGCACAAGCTAGAGTTCCTCCTACACTCCTGACAATTCAATTATTTCATAAATTCACTCAAATAGTTTACTGGTCTGAACTTTATATTTACACATTAACAATAGCCTAATACTTGTGTAATATGGTAGATAATGAATATGACTATTTATCAACATAAAACATTTGGTTAATACATTATTTAGACAGTGATCTTTATCAAATGATAGGATGAAACTGCAATGGTAATATTTCGGTTGGTTTGAAGAGCCGTTGCCATAAAACATATCTGGCTTAAATTATAGCGTCTTCAATACTAAGGGTTACCAGAGTTATCTCACTAACTCCTCAAATCTGATTGGTAGGATTTAACCAATGCAACTCTAAACAGGAATGTGAATCTTAAACAGGAAGTGTGTTCTGCCCTGCAGGTCTCTGCTTATCTGTCCGCCGTGTCATCTCTTAGATACCTGTGCACTATGGAGCTAGAAGAGTCTCAAAAAAGATAAATGCACAGACTACATTCACAAATGTACACACCGGATTCATACATTCGTACAAAATTCACAAATACACAGAACAAATTTAAAAAGCACATAAGATTCACAAATACATACAAATTGTTTAAATGCACATAGCGAAATATATCTCGAGTTACAAACTGCTTGCGTGCAGTGAATTTGACTGCATTTGTGTGTGGATTCTTTTTGAGACTCCCCTGACGTGGATCCATACACAAATGCATTTTTTTAACAGAGAATGATCTGCAACCAATCAGATATCTTCCTTGTTTTAGCCAATCACAAGAACGCACACCACGTGGGAGAACGCACACCACGTGCAGCCCTGCTACCGCGCAGCTCTGCTGCCGCGCAGCTCTGCTGCCGCGCAGCTCTGCTGCCGCGCAGCTCTGCTGCCGCGCAGCTCTGCTGCCGCGCAGCTCTGCTACCGCGCAGCTCTGCTACCGCGCAGCTCTGCTACCGCGCAGCTCTGCTACCGCGCAGCTCTGCTACCGCGCAGCTCTGCTACCGCGCAGCTCTGCTACCGGAGTCTAGGTGTGCCAGTAAAAAACCTGTTGGCTTCTGGCCCGGCAGCTCCTTATCTTAAGCAAGGCTTGCCAAGTTTCTGGAGACTCATGTCTTATTAATTACTTTATGTAATTCTGCCTCATTAATTAACAATTTGATATAATTCAGATGTAGGGCTCAATGTGATGTGGTCCGTCTGTAGGGGCCGGGTAGGAGATATTCCTTTTATAGTGCATCTGGCTGGTGCCCCACGGAGTTCTGGGATATAGTATTTGGGGAGGAGGATGTGATTTGGGATGCGACTGTAGAAGTCCAGGGGGCTGTGCGGTGCTGGTTGTCTGTGACGTTGTATAGATCAGCACACTGTTATCTTAAGGATCTATAAACCCTACATGACATAGATATATAGATGTATAGATCAGCACACTGTTATCTTAAGGATCTATAAACCCTGCATGACATAGATATATAGATGTATAGATCAGCACACTGTTATCTTTAGGATCTATAAACCCTGCATTACATAGATGTACAGATGTATAGATCAGCACACTGTTATTTTTATGATCTGTAAACCCTGCATTACATAGATGTACAGATGTATAGATCAGCACCCAGTTATCTTTAGGATCTATAAACCCTGCATTGCATAGATGTATAGATGTATAGATCAGCACACTCTTATCTTTAGGATTATAAACCCTTCATTACATAGATGTATAGATGTACATTAATTAGAAAACACATTCTCCAACAACCGGCTCAACTTCCAATATTTACCCGGCAGATGACGTTTTCCACGCGTTGTGTTTTAATCCTGTCGTGATGCCAGCGCATGGGCCTGGTTTCCAAGGTTACACAGAACAAAACACACTCAGATTAAAGGATATTTTGAATGTGAATTGTGATGTATTTACAAGACATTGTCCTTTATTCAGATAACAACATGACCTTTTAGACGATAACAATACAAAGAGACTCAGCAGAACAGTGGTGACTGGTGAACAATAGCTGATTAATTTGGTCGTGTCACTACTCCATTGGCCCCACTGAGAGGGGAACCGTGGTGAGAAGGGAACCGTGGTGAGAGGGGAACCGTGGCGATACATCCTGTACAGAGGGAGTACTCTAGAGATTTAGTTTGTAACTTGGACAAAGGGAATCTTATAGATTCTGTGACTATGGAAGCTACTGCAGAGAAGCTCTAGATTAGGGGTCAGTAATAGGCGGACCGCAATCCGGGTTTGGGAACCAGGCAGCGTTTTATCCAGACCAGGACCTAACCCATATGTTATGGAGAATTAATACATTTTGACGGAAAGTTTTTATTTTAACCTGCACAACTTTTGTAGGCTTTAAGGTACTGATTTAGTGGCCCAGGAAAATCATACCAATTGCATGTGTTGTATATCACTTCTTGTGATGCTACTCAGCCAATCAAATCTTTGTATTCTGTGACAAACTAATTAAGTGACACGGAAAAGAAACGAGACGAGCGGTAGGTTAATATTGGGAGAACTACTTCAGTCAGAGAAATTATGTTGAGGAATGTTCCCTTAAAGGTGCCTGGACTTTAAATCAACATAAAAAACGTTAGCTGACAGAGGTGTTGTTAATTTATTATTATTTGTTTATTTATTTTAAATGCAGCCTATTAAAATATTCAAATGTTGCCTATTATCAGAGTACTTATTATTTATAATTCAATAACTAATACCTTTTTTATTTAAATTGATTAACTGGTTTTAGCCTTGTTTATTAACATTAGGCTAGCCTTTAGTATTATATGTAATGTGTGTATTTGGCTTGTTTTAGCCTTGTTTATTAATTAGGTTAGCCTTTAGCATTATATGTGTGTATTTGGCTTGTTTTAGCCTTGTTTATTAATTAGGTTAGCCTTTAGCATTATATGTGTGTATTTGGCTTGTTTTAGCCTTGTTTATTAATTAGGTTAGCCTTTAGCATTATATGTGTGTATTTGGCTTGTTTTAGCCTTGTTTATTAGCGTTGTCTCGTATTATTCTCCAGCGTCGTGCGGTGGGGATGTGAGAGGACCCAGTGGAATTATCCTGTCCCCTGGATTTCCAGAACTCTACCCCAGCTCCCTAAACTGCACGTGGACGGTGGAGGTCAGACACGGAAAAGGTAAGAATACCAAACACTTAAATGATCTAACAACTGCTTAGCAATTAACCATGTATGTGTGTTGTTTTTTTATGTCCATAAATATACCTTACGTAATTATAAAGCTAGGCTTGGTCTCTCTTGCTCATATTGTTAGTTTTGTTAGTATATTGTTCGTATCTTTTGTATTGTATTAATTGTTTGTATTGTTCGTATTGTTTGTTTTGTTTGTATGGTTTCTATTTGTTTGTATAGTTAGTATTTGTAAGTATTTGTTAGTATTTGTTAGTATTTGTTCTTCAATGTGTGAGTGCATTCATGTTGGAGATATGGGTCAAAACTAATTCCTTGTTCGTGAAAACAAACTTACAAATGAAACACTTTTTGATTCTGATTCTATATGACTTACGCAATGTTATGGTGAGCGTGACAGTAGAAATGAGATGCCTCTATTAAAAGTTGATTCCCTTTTGAAACCAATGTCACTTTAATAAATTGCTATTGAAGAAAACATATATTAGAAAGTCCTCATCCTTACTTGGGAATTATCTTTTTTCGGCAATCTCATCCCATCTAATTTTCTGTCTCTTCTTGTCACTCTTTTCCTCTTTTCAGGGATCTAGTCTTAATTCTCTGTCTCTTCTTTTCTCTCCTGTCCCCTGTCCAGGAGTCCAGTTCTCATTTTATTCTTTTCATCTTGAGGATCACCATGACTACCTACTAATCACGGAAAATGGCAGCTTCTCTCTGCCTTTAGCTCGGCTCACTGGTTCAGAGACACCTGCCTACGTCAACGCAGGTCTCTACGGGAACTTTAAGGCCCAGCTACGCTTCATCTCCGACTTCTCTATATCCTTTCAAGGATTCAACATCTCCTTCTCAGGTGAGAGGGCAAAGGCTGTGAGGAGGACAGAGGGAGGAAGGGAGGTGGAGGGAAAATAGGAGGTGTGGGCACAGATGGAAAGATGGAGATTGACGACAGGAAAGAGAAGAGAGGGCATGAGAGCCGGATGCAGGTGGAGAATTTATATAAAGACAGAGAGAGAACATGAGGGAATTAGAGAGAGATAGAACTGGAGAGAGAGAATTAGAGAGAGATAGAACTGGAGAGAGAGAATTAGAGAGAGATAGAACTGGAGAGAGGGAATTAGAGAGAGATAGAACTGGAGAGAGGGAACAGGACAGAGTGAGAGAGAGAGATGGTGAGATAAATGGCTAGAAGACCAAGTTCCCACATTGATTCTGTGATGAGATCAGAAGTGTTAAGCCAGTAAAGGAGATGAAGTTACATGTAAGGAGAGCAGTTTATCTGCGCTGATGAGATCCGCCTTAAAATGAACTGGGAGACGGTGTTTCTGGAACAATAGTTAGTCTGAACCAAGGTCACATACTAGAACAATGCAGGGAGCCGGTTGCAGATTGTGTGTGTCCCAAAGAGGACCCTAATTCTTCTACAATCTGCTACCCATGACCCAGATAGCGTACACGCTGTGACGGTCGTCCAGTGGATTACAGCGTGTGCCGCTGTGTCCCCAGAGTAAACGGCTGGGGTTCCGCTCTCAAAGCAGACCGAGCTAGATGTTTGCCTCCCGGTCGTTGATGTGAAGCAGAACTTGGCACAGCATCGCATGAATATTCATGGGTTTATCCGAGATCCCGTTCTGTGTGCATACTGTAATTAACATCTATAGATTCAGCCTGATTATAATTCTGTTCACAACCTTTTGTAACCCTTTAATAAGGCTGACTGGCTTGGTTATTTCTACTCCCCTGTTGTTACCAGACACAGGTCATTGTATGGCAGAGTGGACTGGGTGTGTTCCTGTGGCACTTTTCTGCCCTATTTTCCACGATTTTTAAAAATTCCTGACCCAAACTGCATTATGGGAGAAGATCCACTGTACCTTGCCTTAGACGTTTGCGTCCAATGAGTTTTGAGTATTTGGAGATGCGTAGAGTGACCCAGGATATACATTTTTTCACACACTGCCAAAAAACATTTGAGATTCTTTTCAAAGGTCTTTCGAAGTATTTTTAACCGTAAAAGTCAACTTCAATGTTCTCTTGATGTACTTTGGTCACTGGGAAGATGTGGGAGTAAGAGCCTAGGTTGTTTTGGTTCCTTTAGAGTACGATCTGGAACCTGTGTTGTTTTGGTTCCTTTAGAGTTCGATCTGGAACCTATGTTGTTTTGGTTCCTTTAGAGTTCGATCTGGAACCTATGTTGTCTTGGTTTCTTTAGAGTATGATCTGGAGCCGTGCGAGGACCCCGGGACCCCCAGGTTTGGCCGGCACTCTGGCACCAGCTTTGGGATTGGTGATTCGCTGGTGTTTTCCTGCAATACGGGCTATCGCCTACAGGGGGCGCGGGAGATTTGGTGCCTGGGAGGAGGTCGCAGGATGTGGAGTGCTCCTCTGCCAAGGTGTGTGGGTACGTGGTCAGCTGCTTTTCATTCACTTATTGGAGCTCCTGTGTGGACTGTGGAGAGAGATATGTATGCATTCAGAGAGGCCTGACATGAGTAGCTACTGTTAGCGTTAATATGGGTTCACTTATGTTCTCAGACAATGTTGTTTTTGTTGTTATTTTGCATTTATTTTTGATTCCAGGGGAAACACCTGCAAATTAGAATGAAAGAATGAGAATGATTATCGAAGCTGAGGAGTTTTACTCAATCTGGTGGTCAACCAGTGATGTTAGATTACTTATAATGATGGTTAATATTGCAGCACGGACCTTGGCATCTATAGCGATGAAAATATTGGGTTTTAAAAATGAATTTGACTGTAGTTATGTGTGGATCCCGAGTCCCTACGAATTGACTGTCACCCTTGGTAACGATGAGCAAAAGCTGTTTTGAGATGTAATTGTTCTATTGTATAATTAAACTGTTATGGACAGTAGATATGGACAGTAGATATGGACAGTAGATATGGACAGTAGATATGGACAGTAGATATGGACAGTAGATATGGACAGTAGATATGGACAGTAGTTATGGACAGTAGATATGGACAGTAGATATGGACAGTAGATATGGACAGTAGATATGGACAGTAGATATGGACAGTAGATATGGACAGTAGATATGGACAGTAGATACGGACAGTAGATATGGACAGTAGATATGGACAGTAGATATGGACAGTAGATATGGACAGTAGATATGGACAGTAGATATGGACAGTAGATACGGACAGTAGATACGGACAGTAGATACGGACAGTAGATACGGACAGTAGTTACGGACAGTAGATATGGACAGTAGATATGGACAGTAGATATGGACAGTAGATACGGACAGTAGATACGGACAGTAGATACGGACAGTAGATACGGACAGTAGATACGGACAGTAGATATGGACAGTAGATACGGACAGTAGATATGGACAGTAGATATGGACAGTAGATATGGACAGTAGATATGGACAGTAGATATGGACAGTAGATACGGACAGTAGATATGGACAGTAGATATGGACAGTAGATATGGACAGTAGATACGGACAGTAGATATGGACAGTAGATATGGACAGTAGTTATGGACAGTAGATATGGACAGTAGATATGGACAGTAGATATGGACAGTAGTTATGGACAGTAGATACGGACAGTAGTTATGGACAGTAGATACGGACAGTAGATATGGACAGTAGTTATGGACAGTAGATATGGACAGTAGATACGGACAGTAGATATGGACAGTAGATATGGACAGTAGATATGGACAGTAGATATGGACAGTAGATATGGACAGTAGATATGGACAGTAGATATGGACAGTAGATATGGACAGTAGTTATGGACAGTAGTTATGGACAGTAGATATGGACAGTAGATATGGACAGTAGTTATGGACAGTAGATATGGACAGTAGATACGGACAGTAGATATGGACAGTAGATATGGACAGTAGATATGGACAGTAGATATGGACAGTAGATATGGACAGTAGATATGGACAGTAGATATGGACAGCAGGACAGTAGATATGGACAGTAGATATGGACAGTAGACAGATACGGACAGTAGATATGGACAGTAGATATGGACAGTAGATATGGACAGTAGATATGGACAGATATGGACAGTAGATATGGACAGTAGATATGGACAGTAGATATGGACAGTAGATATGGACAGTAGATATGGACAGTAGATATGGACAGTAGATATGGACAGTAGATACGGACAGTAGATATGGACAGTAGATATGGACAGTAGATATGGACAGTAGATATGGACAGTAGATATGGACAGATAGAGTAGATATGGACAGTAGATATGGACAGTAGATATGGACAGTAGATATGGACAGTAGATATGGACAGTAGATATGGACAGTAGTTATGGACAGTAGATACGGACAGTAGATATGGACAGTAGATAGTAGATATGGACAGTAGATATGGACAGTAGATATGGACAGTAGATATGGACAGTTATAGTAGATATGGACAGTAGATATGGACAGTAGATATGGACAGTAGATATGGACAGTAGATACGGACAGTAGATATGGACAGTAGATACGGACAGTAGATATGGACAGTAGATATGGACAGTAGATATGGACAGTAGATATGGACAGTAGATATGGACAGTAGATAGATATGACAGTAGATAGTGGACAGTATGGCGGACAGTAGATATGGACAGTAGATATGGACAGTAGATATGGACAGTAGATATGGACAGTAGATATGGACAGTAGATATGGACAGTAGATATGGACAGTAGATACGGACAGTAGATATGGACAGTAGATACAGTAGATATGGACAGTAGATACGGACAGTAGATAGACAGTAGATGGACAGTAGATATGGACAGTAGATATGGACAGTAGATATAGATACGGACAGTAGATATGGACAGTAGATATGGACAGTAGATATGGACAGTAGATACGGACAGTAGATATGGACAGTAGATATGGACAGTAGTTATGGACAGTAGTTATGGACAGTAGATATGGACAGTAGTTATATGGACAGTAGATACGGACAGTAGATATGGACAGTAGATATGGACAGTAGATAGTAGATATGGACAGTAGATATGGACAGTAGATATGGACAGTAGATATGGACAGTAGATATGGACAGTAGATACGGACAGTAGATCTGGACAGATAGACAGTAGATATGGACAGTAGATATGGACAGTAGATATATGGACAGTAGATACAGTGGACAGTAGATATGGACAGTAGATACGGACAGTAGTAGTAGATATGGACAGTAGATATGGACAGTGGACAGTAGATATGGACAGTGGACAGTAGATATGGACAGTAGATATGGACAGTAGATATGGACAGTAGATATGGACAGTAGATATGGACAGATAGATAGATATGGACAGTAGATATGGACAGTAGATATGGACAGTAGATATGGACAGTAGATATGGACAGTAGATATGGACAGTAGATATGGACAGTAGATATGGACAGTAGATATGGACAGTAGATATGGACAGTAGTAGATATGGACAGTAGATATGGACAGTAGATACGGACAGTAGATATGGACAGTAGATATGGACAGTAGACAGTATATGGACAGTAGATATGGACAGTAGATATGGACAGTAGATATGGACAGTAGATATGGACAGTAGATAGTAGATATGGACAGTAGATACGGACAGTAGATATAGATATGGACAGTAGATACGGACAGTAGATATGGACAGTAGATATGGACAGTAGATAGTAGGACAGTAGATATGGACAGTAGATATGGACAGTAGATATGGACAGTAGATATGGACAGTGGACAGTAGTTATGGACAGTAGATATGGACAGTAGATATGGACAGTAGATATGGACAGTAGATACAGTAGTTATGGACAGTAGATATGGACAGTAGGACAGTAGATAGTAGACAGTAGATATGGACAGTAGATATGGACAGTAGATATGGACAGTAGGACAGTAGATATGGACAGTAGATATGGACAGATACGACAGTATGGACAGTAGATATGGACAGTAGATACGGACAGTAGATGGACAGTAGTTATGGACAGTAGATATGGACAGTAGATATGGACAGTAGATATGGACAGTAGATATGGACAGTAGATATGGACAGTAGATATGGACAGTAGTAGATAGATATGGACAGTAGATACGGACAGTAGATATGGACAGTAGATATGGACAGTAGATATGGACAGTAGATACGGACAGATAGATATGGACAGTAGATATGGACAGTAGAGTAGATGGACAGTAGATATGGACAGTAGATATGGACAGTAGATACGGACAGTAGATATGGACAGTAGATATGGACATGGACAGTAGATATGGACAGTAGATACGGACAGTAGATATGGACAGTAGATATGGACAGTAGATATGGACAGTAGATATGGACAGTAGATATATGGACAGTAGATATAGATATGGACAGTGGACAGTAGATATGGACAGTAGATATGGACAGTAGATATGGACAGTAGATATGGACAGTAGATATGGACAGTAGATATGGACAGTAGATACGGACAGTAGATATGGACAGTAGATATGGACAGTAGATATGGACAGTAGATATGGACAGTAGATATGGACAGTAGATATGGACAGTAGTTATGGACAGTAGATATGGACAGTAGATATGGACAGTAGTTATGGACAGTAGATATGGACAGTAGATACGGACAGTAGATACGGACAGTAGATACGGACAGTAGATACGGACAGTAGTTATGGACAGTAGATATGGACAGTAGATACGGACAGTAGATATGGACAGTAGATATGGACAGTAGTTATGGACAGTAGATACGGACAGTAGATATGGACAGTAGATATGGACAGTAGTTATGGACAGTAGATACGGACAGTAGATATGGACAGTAGATATGGACAGTAGATATACAGGACAGTAGATATGGACAGTAGATATGGACAGTAGATACGGACAGTAGATATGGACAGTAGATATGGACAGTAGATATGGACAGTAGTTATGGACAGTAGATATGGACAGTAGTTATGGACAGTAGTTATGGACAGTAGATATGGACAGTAGTTATGGACAGTAGATATGGACAGTAGATATGGACAGTAGATATGGACAGTAGATATGGACAGTAGATATGGACAGTAGTTATGGACAGTAGTTATGGACAGTAGATATGGACAGTAGTTATGGACAGTAGATATGGACAGTAGATATGGACAGTAGATACGGACAGTAGATACGGACAGTAGATATGGACAGTAGATATGGACAGTAGATATGGACAGTAGTTATGGACAGTAGATATGGACAGTAGATATGGACAGTAGATACGGACAGTAGATATGGACAGTAGTTATGGACAGTAGATATGGACAGTAGATACGGACAGTAGATATGGACAGTAGTTATGGACAGTAGATATGGACAGTAGATATGGACAGTAGATATGGACAGTAGATATGGACAGTAGTTATGGACAGTAGTTATGGACAGTAGATATGGACAGTAGATATGGACAGTAGATACGGACAGTAGATATGGACAGTAGTTATGGACAGTAGATATGGACAGTAGTTATGGACAGTAGATACGGACAGTAGATATGGACAGTAGATACGGACAGTAGATACGGACAGTAGATACGGACAGTAGATATGGACAGTAGATATGGACAGTAGTTATGGACAGTAGATATGGACAGTAGATACGGACAGTAGATATGGACAGTAGATACGGACAGTAGATATGGACAGTAGATACGGACAGTAGATACGGACAGTAGATATGGACAGTAGATATGGACAGTAGATATGGACAGTAGATACGGACAGTAGATACGGACAGTAGATACGGACAGTAGATACGGACAGTAGATATGGACAGTAGATATGGACAGTAGATATGGACAGTAGATATGGACAGTAGATATGGACAGTAGTTATGGACAGTAGATACGGACAGTAGATATGGACAGTAGATATGGACAGTAGATATGGACAGTAGATACGGACAGTAGTTATGGACAGTAGTTATGGACAGTAGATACGGACAGTAGATACGGACAGTAGATACGGACAGTAGTTATGGACAGTAGTTATGAACAGTAGATATGGACAGTAGTTATGGACAGTAGATACGGACAGTAGATATGGACAGTAGATATGGACAGTAGATATGGACAGTAGTTATGGACAGTAGATACGGACAGTAGATATGGACAGTAGATACGGACAGTAGATACGGACAGTAGATATGGACAGTAGATATGGACAGTAGATATGGACAGTAGATACGGACAGTAGATATGGACAGTAGATACGGACAGTAGATACGGACAGTAGATATGGACAGTAGTTATGGACAGTAGTTATGGACAGTAGATACGGACAGTAGATATGGACAGTAGATACGGACAGTAGATACGGACAGTAGATATGGACAGTAGATATGGACAGTAGTTATGGACAGTAGTTATGGACAGTAGATACGGACAGTAGTTATGGACAGTAGATACGGACAGTAGATACGGACAGTAGATATGGACAGTAGATATGGACAGTAGTTATGGACAGTAGATACGGACAGTAGATATGGACAGTAGTTTTGGACGGCAGTGTCCATTAAACAGAAAGACAGGGATAAAACTCAAGGTTATATGTTTGTGCTCTCGTGGTTTTCGTTCTCCAGCTGAATGCGGTTCCACCGTTTCAAACAGTGAAGGAGTTCTGTTGTCACCAAACTACCCGATGAACTACGACAACAGCCACGAGTGTGTGTACAGCATTCAGGTGGAAACTGGCAAGGGCATCAACATCTCTGCCAACACCTTCCAGCTGGCACAGGGAGACGTCCTCAAGGTAAACACACCACCAAGTCCCTTTCTCGTTCATTATGGTGCACTGCCCTCCTTGTCCTCATTCGGGTCTGGGGTTTTCACATTTTACTGGCTTGAGAGTCGCCATTTTACTCTTCAGAATGACAAGCCTCGGTCTTCAATGGCTGCAGTCTGTGGAGTTTGGCTCGATGTAAAATAAAATGAAAATGATCAGAACGTCTGAAAGAACAGAGTTTCTGTTCCGTTTAGCTACGGTCCAATGACACACAGTGCCAATCCTGGGTTGGGCTGGCCAACTGGCTGCTGTATGTAGATGAATGGCATGTTTTCTGAGGGGATGAAAACGTATTCATCTGGTATTCAGAGCGCTGGGCAATGGCACAAAGATAGTGTTTGCTTTTTCTTTTTACCCGGCCAGGCTTTTAAATTAATCTGGAAGGTTATATTTGAGCTAGATGCAATTTCCAAATGGTTTAATGGCTCAGCAATTTCCCTGTGCCATTTACTGCCGACCATAAAGATCTATTCATGTTTTGTCTGAAGTGTCCACATCAACTAGCTAGCCCATGTCAGCAAATAGATATGTTTTGGGCTCGCCGTTTGATTTTGTTTTAATGTTCAGGTCACTTGGATTTGGCACGAACACACATAGATTGGGGCGAGGGCTTTTAGAAGGGGGGGGTTCTTAACAAATATGTTTGTGTTTAATGTTTCAACATGTTTCCAAGTTTTGAGCCAACTTATTTTTGATGTTAATTCACAACTACACTTTTTAAAAGGATTGATTCTTTTTCATTTGAGCATTTGGGGCCTCAATTTCCTATAATCCTAATTTGAATTTAAATAAATATAATATAAAATGTATCATTATATAATTATTGACTGAAGGGCCCGTGGGCGTATGATAAAGTCTTGTCCTGTGGACCTCCACTGGCTCTGTCATGCTACAGTAGTACATGTGCTGACAGCGAACCCTGACCTGGTTCCTCCCTCCCACAGGTTTATGATGGTGGGGACAGTGCAGCTCCAATCCTGGGGAGCTACAGCGGCTCCTCCATGCTCGGTCTGGTCCTCTCCTCCACCTCCAACCTTCTCTGGCTGGAGTTGTACTCGGACCAGGAGCACACAGCTGGAGGTTTCAGTCTCAGATACTCCAGTGAGTTACTCACGCCTTCACACACACACACACACACACACACACACACGCATACACACACACACACACACACACACACACACACACACACACACACACTGAGACACAGACACAGACACAGACACACACACAGACACACACACAGACACAGACACACACACACACACACACACACACTGACAATAAGAAGCTCGTTCCTCACAGGTTTAGGTAAAACATTTGATGGTGTCATTTTTAGGACAAAACTAACTTTTTACAAACTAAAACACTTAAATCTTAAACATTACTGTTAATGATGTAGAAACCAATCGAAAATCAGAAGTTAATAGGGTACCATTTGGGACACGGCTATATAGAGAGAGAGATGCGAGTTTTCTGTTGTCCACAATTGCACCTGAACCCTGTTCTAATGCACTACAGAGAATAGGGTGCTTCTATGTGTACTCTGTTTAGTGCACTACAGAGAATAGGGTGCTTCTATGTGTACTCTGTTTAATGCACTACAGAGAATAGGGTGCTTCTATGTGTACTCTGTTTAATGCACTACAGAGAATAGGGTGCTTCTATGTGTACTCTGTCTAGTGCACTACAGAGAATAGGGTGCTTCTATGTATACTCTGTTTAATGTACTACAGAGAATAGGGTGCTTCTATGTGTACTCTGTTTAATGCACTACAGAATACTACAGAATAAAGCACCTTTAGAGCTACAGAAAATGCAATTTGTCTTCGCTGTTCAATTTCCATATAAATAGAAACCGAATTTCCAGCGAACCTCCATTATAAAAGTAACTTTATTTGTCTGGATTGGTTGAGCGTTGGATTGAATGTGAACTTTTGCCTCAGCAATTCCCCCAACGTCCACATGGAGACAATACGTTCTACAAGCAGCTCCTTTAAGAGTGATTGGAATGCAGAAGTGCCTGTCCCTGA
>CM055731.1:27269728-27372228 GCA_029465975.1 Dallia pectoralis | reverse complement strand
TTATTACATATTACTATAATATCTGGAATTGTGTGTCTGTATACTTATTTATCATAAGTCATTTAAGTCTATTTATAGGTATTTGGGGCTCATTACATCTAGATAACGTTAGCTAGCAACAGTTTTCTAACCACAGTTAGCTATCTATGTTAGTTAAGCTATTAAGCTAAACATCAACAATATTCTAGAGTGGACAATGTCATATTCAGAGTATAGATGTCTCATGTTTATTGAGAGTAGCATTGTAGTTGTTACAGTAAATTAAGTAAATTAACATTTTAAATACAAGTATATTTACAAGCACAGCTAGCTACTCTGGTAGTGATGTAACGGTTCATTATGATGAAGTTAGACTTTGTACAGCTAAAATGTGAGGCTTATGCAAGAATGGTTTAACATAATTGAGTGATATTAAGTATGGTAAGATATGATTTTAAACACTTGTCTTGAGCTTGTATCCTTTTCATTCTCAGGCACAACACAACCCACCCCAGGATCCAGCTCTCCTAAGATGCTGCCTTCACCAACTGGTCCCTGTCAGACTAGCAGTCGCAGCCTGGTCTTTGGTTTGGGCCCCAGCATCATGAGGATGGCATCATCACCGGCGCCAAACTGCCAACTGGACGTTAGATGTTACGCTGCATGCTTGCCATTAAACCTGGTGCAAATGGAGCGTTTTCGCAGTTCGAGGCTGCCATGGTTGTCCTGGAGCAGGTGTGGCCATTTTACAAGAAAGCCAACATCCCAATGGTGAGAGACAAGCATGCGTGCCACAATGTGGTAGACTTAGTCAATGCTAACATCAAGCTGTGGAAAATCTCCCAGGCCAAGTGCTCCAATGAGACTACAGCGAAACAATTGGAGACAATGGAGTGCAGACTTGATCTGTGGCCTCCAAATGTTGAAAAGCTTATTGATAACCCAGAAGACATAGCTTTCATGGCCAGCATGAAGACTGACAGAGTGGCCACATTTGGTGTATTGGACATAAAGCTGCAGCTCAAGGTGAAGCGGTGAGAGAAGCGTCAAGTTGCCGCAGCAGCCAGGCAGACCTGCTGTGAAAAGGAGCTGGAGGAGATGACTGCAATATCCAGCTTGGAGTCGGAGAGTGATGGGGAGTCAGAGGAGCATACTAACACAGTGTATCCACCATCTGAGGGTGAACCATCCCACAAGCATAAGAAGAGTGGAACAAACGCCTGATGGGGAGTCAGAGGAGGATACTAACACAGTGTATCCACCATCTGAGGGTGAACCACAAGCATAAGAAGACTGGAACAAACGCCTGATGGGGAGTCAGAGGAGGATACTAACACAGTGTATCCACCATCTGAGGGTGAACCACAAGCATAAGAAGACTGGAACAAACGCCTGATGGGGAGTCAGAGGAGGATACTAACACAGTATATCCACCATCTGAGGGTGAACCACAAGCATAAGAAGACTGGAACAAACATCTGATGGGGAGTCAGAGGAGGATACTAACACAGTGTATCCACCATCTGAGGGTGAACCATCCCACAAGCATAAGAAGAGTGGAACAAACGCCTGATGGGGAGTCAGAGGAGGATACTAACACAGTATATCCACCATCTGAGGGTGAACCACAAGCATAAGAAGACTGGAACAAACGTCTGATGGGGAGTCAGAGGAGGATACTAACACAGTGTATCCACCATCTGAGGGTGAACCACAAGCATAAGAAGACTGGAACAAAGGTCTGATGGGGAGTCAGAGGAGGATACTAACACAGTGTATCCACCATCTGAGGGTGAACCACAAGCATAAGAAGACTGGAACAAACGCCTGATGGGGAGTCAGAGGAGGATACTAACACAGTGTATCCACCATCTGAGGGTGAACCATCCCACAAGCATAAGAAGAGTGGAACAAACGCCTGATGGGGAGTCAGAGGAGGATACTAACACAGTATATCCACCATCTGAGGGTGAACCACAAGCATAAGAAGACTGGAACAAACGTCTGATGGGGAGTCAGAGGAGGATACTAACACAGTGTATCCACCATCTGAGGGTGAACCACAAGCATAAGAAGACTGGAACAAACGCCTGATGGGGAGTCAGAGGAGGATACTAACACAGTGTATCCACCATCTGAGGGTGAACCACAAGCATAAGAAGACTGGAACAAACGTCTGATGGGGAGTCAGAGGAGGATACTAACACAGTGTATCCACCATCTGAGGGTGAACCACAAGCATAAGAAGACTGGAACAAAGGTCTGATGGGGAGTCAGAGGAGGATACTAACACAGTGTATCCACCATCTGAGGGCGAACCACAAGCATAAGAAGACTGGAACAAACGTCTGATGGGGAGTCAGAGGAGGATACTAACACAGTGTATCCACCATCTGAGGGTGAACCACAAGCATAAGAAGACTGGAACAAACGTCTCTATTCCACATGACATCCTTAGGCGACCAAGTGCCGTGTCACTGGCTACAAGGTTGAGGATGTCACCAATGCAACAGGCTGCCTTCACACGTGACCTTGATGCAGAGTCAGGCGGTGAATGTACACATCTCTCTGCATCTTTTGCAACAGCTGACCGAGCAAAACGCCAAGTGCTGGAGACAATCAGTGAGGAACAGCACAAGCAGTGGACCCCACCCCCATCGTGCACCTTACACTAGGACAGCAGGTTAACTCCGATGCTCAGCATTAGGCCCTGTTAGTTGCCAGTGAGTTAGCCACTAGAGAGGGTTTGTTCTGTAAGTGTGTCAGTATCGCCCCTTGTGTTTACCAATAAAGTCAATTAAACTTTATATGTGTGTCCGACATCCGTTACTGCTGCCGAAAATCAGGGTACGGCCACGTGAACATGAATTTCCCATTCAAATTTGATGCACCCTAATATATATATATATATTGCTTTATTTAGATTCAGTCCATGCTGTGCTGGGAGAGAGTGACACGCTGAAGGTATTCCCCCCAATTTCCTTGAATCTAGCCGGTGTAGAGAAACCGCGTCTCTACGATGTGTCGTGGTGATGGATTATGCTAAAAGTGTTGCTACAGAATGGGTCTATTTATTCCAGTAAGGCTTCTGGTTTCTCTGATTTTGGTATTAAACATGTATTTATTCAGGCAGATCTGTTATGTGCAGGATCTGTATGTTTGTATATGCAGTGTTTTGGTTGTTAAACAGTGGCTGGCTTAGAAAGATGGAACTATCAGTTTATTGATCGCACGTCTTTTATCCGGCTTGAATAATAAGTAGTGTACAACAGGTTCAGATGGAGAAGTAAATCAGTGGGGGGGGTGAATTTAAATTCACGGTAATTTACATTCACAGTAACCCACAGTAATTTACATTCACAGTATTTCACAGTAACTCACTGTAATTTACATTCTCAGTAATTCACACTCACAGTAATTCACAGCAATTTACATTCACAGTAACCCACGGTAATTTACATTCACAGTATTTCACAGTAACTCACTGTAATTTACATTCTCAGTAATTCACACTCACAGTAATTCACAGCAATTTACATTCACAGTAATTCACAGTAACTCACTGTAATTTACATTCTCAGTAATTCACACTCACAGTAATTCACAGTAATTTACGTTCACAGTAATTCACAGTAACTCACATTCACAGTAATTTATGTTCACAGTAATTCACAGTAACTCACATTCACAGTAATTTACGTTCACAGTAATTCACAGTAATTCACAGTAACTCACATTCACAGTAATTCACAGTAATTTACGTTCACAGTAATTCACAGTAATGCACATTCACATTATTTTAAATTCACAGTAATTTACATTCTCAGTAATTAACAGTAATGCACATTCACAGTATTTTAAATTCACTGTAATTTACATTCTCAGTAATTCACACTCACAGTAATTCACAGTAACTCACGTTCACAGTAATTCACAGTAATTCACATTCACAGTAATTCACAGTAATTCACAGTAACTCACATTCACAGTAATTCACAGTAATTTACGTTCACAGTAATTCACAGTAATGCACATTCGCATTATTTTAAATTCACAGTAATTTACATTCTCAGTAATTAACAGTAATGCACATTCACAGTATTTTAAATTCACGGTAATTTACATTCTCAGTAATTCATGTGTTGTGTAACAAGGAATATTCTGGTTTAAATGTATGTCAGGTGCAGGTACAGTATGATGTCTCTGAAGGGAAAAATCCCCAAGCTCAAATGCCGGCTGTTGACCTAGTCTGGCAACCTGTTTATGGCGCGCGTGTGTGTGTGTGCGTGTGTGTGCGTGTGTGTGTGCGTGTGCGTGCATGTGTGTGCGTGTGTGTGTGCGTGCATGTGTATGTGTGTGCGTGTGCGTGTGTGCGTGTGTGTGTGCGTGTGTGCGTGTGTGTGTGTGCGTGCATGTGTGTGCGTGCGTGTGTGTGTGTGCGTGCATGTGCGTGCATGTGTGTGCGTGTGCGTGTGTGTGTGTGCGTGTGTGTGCGTGTGTGTGTGCGTGTGTGTGCGTGTGCGTGTGTGTGTGCGTGCATGTGTATGTGTGTGCGTGTGCGTGTGTGTGTGTAGCGGAGTGTGGCGGCAGGTTTAAAGGTGAGTCTACGGGCCGCATCCTGTCTCCTGGGTACCCATTCCCCTACGACAACAACCTGCACTGCACCTGGGTCATCACCGTCGCCACGGGCAACATCGTCAGGTAGGGCTTCTCTTTTTTCTCTGACCTGTCCGGTGATTCCTGGAGGAGGTCTAGAGTGGATGTGTGGTTTATCCCTCCTGTCTATCCATTTAGTCTTCACAAGTTTAACACAAGAAATAATGTTGTTTGGATGAGACCTGGTAAAGGGGGTGAGGCAGAGATAATGTGGGGTGAGGGAGAGATAATGTGGGGTGAGGGATAGCTAATGTGGGGTGAGGGATAGCTAATGTGGGGTGAGGGAGAGATAATGTTGGGTGAGGCAGAGATAATGTGGGGTGAGGAAGAGATAATGTGGGGTGAGGGAGAGATAATGTGGGGTGAGGAAGAGATAATGTGGGGTGAGGGAGAGATACTGTGGGGTGAGGGAGAGATACTGTGGGGTGAGGGAGATATACTGTGGGGTGAGGGAGATATACTGTGGGGTGAGAGAGAGATAATGTGGGGTGAGGGAGAGATAATGTGGGGTGAGATAATGTGGGGTGAGGGAGAGATAATGTGGGTTGAGGCAGAGATAATGTGGGGTGAGGGAGAGATAATGTGGGGTGAGGCAGAGATAATGTGGTGTGAGGCAGAGATAATGTGGTGTGAGGCAGAGATAATGTGGGTGAGGCAGAGATAATGTGGGGTGAGGGAGAGATAATGTGGGGTGAGGGAGAGATAATGTGGGGTGATTGAGATATAATGTGGGGTGAGGGAGAGATACTGTGGGGTGAGGGAGAGATACTGTGGGGTGAGGGAGAGATACTGTGGGGTGAGGCAGAGATAATGTGTGGTGAGGGAGAGATAATGTGGGGTGAGGGAGAGATAATGTGTGGTGAGGGAGAGATACTGTGGGGTGAGGGAGAGATACTGTGGGATGAGGGAGAGATACTGTGGGATGAGGATAGGGGGATTAATGCAAAAATAAATATAAACTACATGTTATATCCATAGCAACCTGTTTACTGGAATCATGTATGTGCCTGTGTACATTTGTCACAAGTGTGGTGAGTTTTGTTCTACACAGGAAGTCTTAGTGGGGTGCACTTCCTGTGTCTGGTGATTGTTTTGATGTTAGCACGGCTGGGGCTTGTTAGCAATCCCTGGGGCTATTTAGCACTCTTGTGTGGGGTGGCACTTTGCTTCTCATTATTTACAAGTCATGTTTCGTTAGTGGTGAGTGTTTTTTGTTTGTTCTGCACTGTGTTAATCTTTATATGCACACGTTTATTTAATTCAGTGTATGTTTTCATTCAATGTAGTGTTTGTTTGTTGTTATAATTCAACCCATGGAACGTAGTATTGATCTGCTGGGTTCATCTGCCCGACACCCAAGGAGTTTGGGACTACATTTCACATCCAGGTTCAAATCGTGTACATTTCACACATTACATCTCAATATGCAACTCATTTCACATTACGTTTACACATTACATTATGTTTTCATTTATGCCATGTATTAGAATAAAAACAAATAAATGCCAAATTGATGTGGAATAGAAAATGGAAAAATCAAGAACTAAACAGTTTTATTAAGTTTAATCACTCAGTCATAAACTTGTGAAAAGAGGAAAGTTTTCAACTTGGTTTTAAAAATTGATACGTTTGGGGCACGTCTAAGATCTTCTGTTAGTTTATTCCAGCTGCCCTGCTTGGTTTATAATCTTCAAACATATCAAAAATGTATTCAGGGCCCAGACTGTTCAGTGATTTATAGACTGAAAGCAACACTTTAAAATCTATTCTGTACCTGACTGGAAGCCAGTGCAAAGATGTAAGAACCAGAGTGATGTGCTCTGTTCTCTTGGTCTTGGTTAACATTCTAGCAGCAGCATTCTGAATGAGCTGCAGCTGTTTTACAGTCTTTGGGAAGTCCAGTTAAGAGCCCATTACAGTAGTCAACCCTACTGGAGATAATTGCATGGATTAGGTTCTCTTGGTCTTTTTGGCACACCCTTAATTCTGGCTATATTTTGGTAACCTGAGTCTATCATAACATCTAGAATACCCACTTGGTTTTTAGTGCTCGATAATCCAGTTATTTTCTTAATATAAATCAGTACTCCGTACGCCACTGGTATGGAGGGTGTAACCTTGGTCACAACCATGTGTGATGGAGCATGGAGTTTTGTGTTTTCTATATTTTCCAATTCGACCTTGTAAAATTATTTACATATATAATTGATTTGTGATTCCTATAATGTCCCGTTAGATTATTGGCATGTGAAGCATTTACACCTCTACCTTTTAACCAGGAACTGAATATTCTAATGTGTAATAGTATTCCAGAGTCTTATACGGCGTATCCATAGTGATCGATGCATCTTAAAATAGCCTTGTGTATTCCACAATCGTTTCAGAGATTTCTCAGTCTAACTGCAACGCTTCTAACTGCCTGTGGAGGTTCTGTGCAATCTCAGATGGTTTCCGTGACTGCTTCACTATGCAGTTGGTTTGTCTCAGCCAATTTCTATTCCCACCCACTCCTGCCAGGCTTTAGTCCCAGACAAGTGACTCATTCTGACTCTGACTTGATTTGAAGATTTGAAGTATCTCAGCTGTTCCTCTGTGTCGTGGCCTCCTTTGTCCTTCACAAAATAAGTCTGTTTAACACACAGACAACGTTAGAATATCAATTCCACCAACACAAATTGTGGGACAAGCAATTTTAAGTGAACTTTCTTTACGGAGTGCCAAAATGAAACTTGATCCAGTCCTTTTGCAGAATCGCATGCAAGTAATACAATCAGTATTTCTAAATGGTATCAGTTAACAGATTGGGTTCTTCACCACACGTAGCAGTGCCATATAAAATGCCATATTTTACTTACCAAGAAGAATTCTGTGGCAATGAGTTGCTCTACAATTATAACACAAATATGCACACTTTGCTTGACCTTTCATATTGTTTGTCTTATAGCATCTGTCTTGGCAGCTCTTTAGCATCTAAATCTCCCCTCTTCAGCCTTCAGTTCCTGGCTTTCGACACAGAGGCATCTCACGACCTCCTGAAGGTTTGGGATGGTCCCCCTGAGAACGATATGTCTCTAAGAGAGGTGTCCGGTTCTCTGCTTCCTGAGGGGATCCACAGCACTCTGAATGTGATCACCATCCAGTTCGAAACAGATTTCTATATCACCAAATCCGGATTTGCTATCGAGTTTTCCAGTGAGTTCAGTGGTTTTTAATCATCATTCAACTTCAACTCAATGAAATATATAGTCTTGAAAAGCTAACAGCTTTTTTGCATATACCTTTTAAATGAGAGTGGGTGTGTGTAATCCCCTGTGTAATCCCCTGTGTAATCCCCTGTGTAACCCACCACCCTGTGTAACCCACCACCCTGTGTAATCCCCTGTGTAACCCACCACCCTGTGTAATCCCCTGTGTAATCCCCTGTGTAATCCCCTGTGTAATCCCCTGTGTAATCCCCTGTGTAACCTGTGTAACCCTGTGTAACCACCCCCCTGTGTAACCCACCACCCTGTGTAATCCCCTGTGTAATCCCCTGTGTAACCCACCACCCTGTGTAATCCCCTGTGTAACCCACCACCCTGTGTAATCCACCACCCTGTGTAATCCCCTGTGTAACCCACCACCCTGTGTAATCCCCTGTGTAATCCCCTGTGTAATCCCCTGTGTAATCCCTGTGTAACCCACCCCTGTGTAACCCACCACCCTGTGTAATCCCCTGTGTAACCCACCACCCTGTGTAACCCACCACCCTGTGTAATCCCCTGTGTAATCCCCTGTGTAATCCCCTGTGTAACCCACCACCCTGTGTAACCCACCACCCTGTGTAATCCCCTGTGTAACCCACCACCCTGTGTAACCCACCACCCTGTGTAATCCCCTGTGTAACCCACCACCCTGTGTAATCCCTGTGTACTACCCTGTGTAATCCCCTGTGTAACCCACCACCCTGTGTAATCCCCTGTGTAACCCACCACCCTGTGTAACCACCCTGTGTAACCCACCACCCTGTGTAACCCACCACCCTGTGTAACCACCCTGTGTAATCCCCTGTGTAACCCACCACCCTGTGTAATCCCCTGTGTGTAACCCACCACCCTGTGTAAACCCCCTGTGTAACCCACCACCCTGTGTAACCACCCTGTGTAATCCCCTGTGTAACCCACCACCCTGTGTGTAACCACCCCTGTAACCCCCCCCTGTGTAAACCCACCACCCTGTGTAACCCACCACCCTGTGTAATCCCCTGTGTAACCCACCACCCTGTGTAATCCCCTGTGTAACCCACCACCCTGTGTAACCCACCCCCTGTAACCCACCACCCTGTGTAACCCACCACCCTGTGTAATCCCCTGTGTAACCCACCACCCTGTGTAATCCCCTGTGTAACCCACCACCCTGTGTAACCCACCACCCTGTGTAATCCCCTGTGTAACCCACCACCCTGTGTAACCCACCCTGTGTAACCCACCACCCTGTGTAATCCCCTGTGTAACCCACCACCCTGTGTAACCCACCACCCTGTGTAACCCACCACCCTGTGTAATCCCCTGTGTAACCCACCACCCCCCTGTGTAACCCACCACCCTGTGTAATCCCCTGTGTAACCCACCACCCTGTGTAATCCCCTGTATAATCCCCTGTGTAACCCACCACCCTGTGTAATCCCCTGTGTAATCCACCACCCTGTGTAACCCACCACCCTGTGTAACCCACCACCCTGTGTAATCCCTGTGTAACCCCTGTGTAACCCCTGTGTAATCCACCACCCTGTGTAACCCACCATCCACCACCCTGTGTAACCCACCACCCTGTGTGTAATCCCCTGTGTAATCCCCTGTGTAATCCACCACCCTGTGTAATCCCCTGTGTAATCCCCTGTATAATCCCCTGTGTAACCCACCACCCTGTGTAATCCCCTGTGTAATCCCCTGTGTAACCCACCACCCTGTGTAATCCCCTGTGTAATCCCTTGTATAATCCCCTGTGTAACCCACCACCCTGTGTAACCCACCACCCTGTGTAATCCCCTGTATAATCCCCTGTGTAATCCCCTGTGTAATCCACCACCCTGTGTAATCCACCACCCTGTGTAACCCACCACCCTGTGTAATCCCCTGTGTAACCCACCACCCTGTGTAACCCACCACCCTGTGTAATCCCCTGTGTAATCCCCTGTGTAACGCACCACCCTGTGTAATCCCCTGTGTAATCCCCTGTATAATCCCCTGTGTAACCCACCACCCTGTGTAACCCACCACCCTGTGTAATCCCCTGTATAATCCCCTGTGTAACCCACCACCCTGTGTAACCCACCACCCTGTGTAATCCCCTGTATAATCCCCTGTGTAATCCCCTGTGTAATCCACCACCCTGTGTAATCCACCACCCTGTGTAACCCACCACCCTGTGTAACCCACCACCCTGTGTAACCCACCACCCTGTGTAACCCACCACCCTGTGTAATCCCCTGTATAATCCCCTGTGTAATCCCCTGTGTAATCCACCACCCTGTGTAATCCACCACCCTGTGTAACCCACCACCCTGTGTAACCCACCACCCTGTGTAACCCACCACCCTGTGTAACCCACCACCCTGTGTAATCCCCTGTATAATCCCCTGTGTAACCCACCACCCAGGTTCCGTGGCGACTGCCTGCAGAGATCCAGGGATGCCCATGAACGGCAGTCGTAATGGGGAGGGTCGAGAACCCGGTGATACGGTGACCTTCTCCTGTGACCCCGGCTACGAGCTGCAGGGGGAGAACAAGATCACCTGCATCCAGGTCACCAACAGATACTACTGGCAGCCGAGCCCCCCCAGCTGTATAGGTGAGACTTTACTGCTATTCTGTACTATCATGTACTCTGTTAGTATGTACTATCATGTACTCTATTATTATGTACTATCATGTACTCTGTTAGTATGTACTATCATGTACTCTGTTAGTATGTACTATCATGTACTCTGTTAGTATGTACTATCATGTACTCTATTATTATGTACTATCATGTACTCTATTATTATGTACTATCATGTACTCTATTATTATGTACTATCATGTACTCTATTATTATGTACTATCATGTACTCTATTATTATGTACTATCATGTACTCTGTTAGTATGTACTATCATGTACTCTATTATTATGTACTATCATGTACTCTATTATTATGTACTATCATGTACTCTATTATTATGTACTATCATGTACTCTATTATTATGTACTATCATGTACTCTGTTAGTATGTACTATCATGTACTCTATTATTATGTACTATCATGTACTCTATTATTATGTACTATCATGTACTCTATTATTATGTACTATCATGTACTCTGTTAGTATGTACTATCATGTACTCTATTATTATGTACTATCATGTACTCTATTATTATGTACTATCATGTACTCTATTGTTATGTACTATCATGTACTCTGTTAGTATGTACTATCATGTACTCTGTTAGTATGTACTATCATGTACTCTATTGTTATGTACTATCATGTACTCTGTTAGTATGTACTATCATGTACTCTGTTAGTATGTACTATCATGTACTCTGTTAGTATGTACTATCATGTACTCTGTTAGTATGTACTATCATGTACTCTGTTAGTATGTACTATCATGTACTCTATTATTATGTACTATCATGTACTCTATTATTATGTTCTATCATGTACTCTATTATTATGTACTATCATGTACTCTATTATTATGTACTATCATGTACTCTATTATTATGTACTATCATGTACTCTATTATTATGTTCTATCATGTACTCTATTATTATGTACTATCATGTACTCTATTATTATGTTCTATCATGTACTCTATTATTATGTACTATCATGTACTCTATTATTATGTACTATCATGTACTCTATTATTATGTACTATCATGTACTCTATTATTATGTACTATCATGTACTCTATTATTATTTTCTATCATGTACTCTATTATTATGTACTATCATGTACTCTATTATTATGTACTATCATGTACTCTATTATTATGTACTATCATGTACTCTATTATTATGTACTATCATGTACTCTATTATTATGTACTATCATGTACTCTATTATTATGTTCTATCATGTACTCTATTATTATGTACTATCATGTACTCTATTATTATGTACTATCATGTACTCTATTATTATGTACTATCATGTACTCTATTATTATGTACTATCATGTACTCTATTATTATGTACTATCATGTACTCTGTTATTATGTACTATCATGTACTCTGTTATTATGTACTATCATGTACTCTGTTATTATGTACTATCATGTACTCTATTATTATGTACTATCATGTACTCTATTATTATGTACTATCATGTACTCTATTATTATGTACTATCATGTACTCTATTATTATGTACTATCATGTGCTCTATTATTATGTACTATCATGTGCTCTATTATTATGTACTATCATGTACTGTCTTTAACTGGTGGGCTTTGTGGTACAGGTCAACTGGTGGGCGAAGTTATAACTGTGTGTGTGTGTGTGTGTGTGTGTGTGTGTGTGTGTGTGTGTGTGTGTGTGTGTGTGTGTGTGTGTGTGTGTGTGTGTGTGTGTGTGTGTGTGTGTGTGTGTGTGTGTGTGTGTGTGTGTGTGTGTGTGTGTGTGTGTGTGTGTGTGTGTGTGTGTGTGTGTGTGTGTGTGTGTGTGTGTGTGTGTGTGTGTGTGTGTGTGTGTGTGTGTGTGTGTGTGTGTGTGTGTGTGTGTGTGTGTGTGTGTGTGTGTGTGTGTGTGTGTGTGTGTGTGTGTGTGTGTGTGTGTGTGTGTGTGTGTGTGTGTGTGTGTGTTTCTGCAGCTCCATGTGGGGGAAATGTTACAGGGTCATCAGGATTCATCCTATCACCGAATTTCCCCCTTCCCTACCCTCACAGCAAGGACTGTGATTGGCTGATCACTGTCCACTCAGACTACGTCATAAGTTTAGCTTTTATCAGGTACAGTAATATATTCATAAATTATTCATAAATTATTTATTAATTAGTATTCAATAAGTATTCAATAATAATTCATTAATAATGTATTAAGAATTCATTAATAATCTATAAAGAATTCTCTAATTTGGCATTAATTATTCATTAATTAATTATTCATTATTTGTTAATTATTTATTAATCATTCATTAATCATTCATTAAGAATGCATTAATTATTCATTAACAATGCATTAATTAATGAAGGGAAACAAGAGTACGAATAGCTTGTATGTACGTTTTCTCTAATGACAATGCATTAATAATTACTTTAATATTCTCTACCAACGAGTAGATAGTAATAAATGAATAAAAATGATAATTTTTGTATTTTTTTCATTTGGTAAACATGGTGTATTGGTAAACATGGTGTATTGGTAAACATGGTGTGTTGGTAAACATGGTGTATTGGTAAACTTGGTGTATTGGTAAACATGGTGTATTGGTAAACATGGTGTGTTGGTAAACATGGTGTGTTGGTAAACATGGTGTATTGGTAAACATGGTGTATTGGTAAACATGGTGTATTGGTAAACATGGTGTATTGGTAAACATGGTGTATTGGTAAACATGGTGTATTGGTAAACATGTTGTGTTGGTAAACATGGTGTATTGGTCTTCATCTGCTGGGTGTCCATTCAGTACATAGAAACATTGGTAAACAAAGACAAGTTGACAGCCAAGGTTCTTTGGTCAGAAGCAATAAAACGCCCACACGTTGTTCTCCGGTAAATTCGACCGTCCAGTGCTCCTGTCGTTTCTAACTCCCTGTTGGAGTCTGAGTTATGTTCCCCTCAAGGTTACCCCAGTCAGTCTGGGTTCGGTTCTGACCCTGTTCTAGTAATGGGCAGAATGACTGGTAGTTTGTCCTGTAAGACTCGTTGGAGGTAGTCAACAGAAAGCTCACAGATAGAAAGCTCACAGATACCAAGTTAGTCAACAGAAAGCTCACAGATAGAAAGCTCACAGATACCCTGGTAGTCAACAGAAAGCTCACAGATACCCTGGTAGTCAACAGAAAGCTCACAGATAGAAAGCTCACAGATACCAAGTTAGTCAACAGAAAGCTCACAGATAGAAAGCTCACAGATACCCTGGTAGTCAACAGAAAGCTCACAGATAGAAAGCTCACAGATACCCTGGTAGTCAACAGAAAGCTCACAGATAGAAAGCTCACAGATACCAAGTTAGTCAACAGAAAGCTCACAGATAGAAAGCTCACAGATACCCTGGTAGTCAACAGAAAGCTCACAGTTAGAAAGCTCACAGATACCCTGGTAGTCAACAGAACGCTCACAGATAGAAAGCTCACAGATACCCTGGTAGTCAACAGAAAGCTCACAGATACCAAGTTAGTCAACAGAAAGCTCACAGGTAGAAAGCTCACAGATACCCTGGTAGTCAACAGAAAGCTCACAGATACCAAGTTAGTCAACAGAAAGCTCACAGATAGAAAGCTCACAGATACCAAGTTAGTCAACAGAAAGCTCACAGATACCAAGTTAGTCAACAGAAAGCTCACAGATACCCTGGTAGTCATCAGAAAGCTCACAGATACCCCTGGAGAATACAGAAAGGATAGGAAGATTGTGTCATTTCAAATAGGTGTCTTGATTAGATTACATTTTTCCAAAGCCATTTACATATTTTTTCATGAGCCAAACTCATTAGTTTCTAAACTCCAGACTCCCTTCTCATTGAGCGATGTGATTAGATACACAGCAATAGAACAATATGAAATACCTTCACACTGCGTTAGCTCAGTCATTAGGGAGCAGTTCTCTCACCATAATGGTCCAACAACTCAATCTTCTCTCTCTCTCTCTCTCTCTCTCTCTCTCTCTCTCTCTCTCTCTCTCTCTCTACATCTCTCTGTCGCTCTCTGTTCCTCTCCTCTTACTTTTTCTCTCTTTCTTCGTTCTCTCACTTTGTCAATTTCCCCTGCTCTCTCATCTGTTTCCTTATGTGTCCTCTCTTCTGTCCTTTTCTATTTCTCTTTCTCGTCATCAGACCTCTTCGGGGAGTTTTTCTGTTCGTCAGTCTTTATTTGTCTGACATACAAGAAGCTGAAATTGCTTACCAATGCTTCACAGGCTTTGAATTTGAAATGTTGTATACTGAAATCTCAACACTGCTGAAATAACCATTTTCACAAACCCAACGGTCCTTGTTTATATGCACACATATATTTCTTTGCTGAAATAGGAATTGTATTTGTTGATTTTCTAAGATAACATGTTTCTTTTAAATTTCTTAAAATAGTCACATTATTGTAATTGTGGACTTCTTTTGTTTAAATGTCTCTACTGCTTACATATGTTAAATATAACGTGTGTATCGTTCCACAGTTTCAGCATTGAGCCCAACTATGACTTCCTGTACATCTATGATGGACCAGACAGCAACGGCCATCTGATTGGCAGTTTCCAGGACAGCAAACTCCCAGAGAAGATAGAAAGCAGTGCCAACTTCATGCATCTTGCTTTCCGTAGCGATGGTTCAGTCAGCTACACCGGCTTCCATTTGGAGTATAAAGGTGGGGTGAGAGGACGGGGATTTGCCTATTCTGGAATGCCCTTGGTCCACATTACAAATCCATCTGTAGACTTTAGAGTTTGGTTTCTCTTCTGGCACTGATTCACTGCCAGGCCCAGTGTGAGTGTTTATTGCATGGCAGTGTGTTGGAGCTCAGAGAAACACGGTTTCAATCATGAGAAGACCTTTTGAACAACTTCTCAATTTTTTGGCCCAATTTTTTTTCTATAAGATTTTTGGGCTATTACTACATTTGATTTTATTCTTCTCTGTTTATTGTGCGCTTGTGTACAACATTTTATTTTCATTATGTTTAGATTATTTGTTTCTTTGACCTTTTTGGTAGAAACAGTATGAATTGAATCCTATTTAATATTTTTTTTGTTTGCCTGAGTTTTTTAAAGTGTTTTTCCTTTTTCTTTCTTAGCCGTTGTAAGAAACATTCTAGTTGTCCTCATTTTGTTTCCAAGGCTTGGATTATCCATCATAAATTGCATACGTTTTTAATTACAACGTTAATTTGTTTCAGATTTTTTGTGATCATGTGCTACAGAAGTATATTCTGCGACTCTGGTGAACGTGTGATGTTGCAGTACGGATAAAGTCCTAATTAGAAGGAGAACATGATTGAAACCATCATCATTCAATTCTAAACGCTTTGTTCTTGTTTCTGAAGCGAAACTGCGAGAGGCCTGCTTTGATCCAGGCAACATAATGAACGGGACCCGCCTGGGTAACGACTACAAGCTGGCATCCATGGTGACGTTCAACTGTGAGGCTGGATATCTCTTACAAGGACACTCAACTCTCACCTGTATCATGGGAAACAGCAAGAGACCTGAGTGGGACCAGGCCAAGCCCAGCTGTCAAGGTGAAGCAGCGCACGCACGCACGAACGCACGCACGAACGCACGCACGCACGCACGCACACACACACACACCAATCAGTAGTGAATAGGGCTAAACCAATCAGTAGTGAGTAGGGCTAAACCAATCAGTAGTGAGTAGGGCTAAACCAATCAGTAGTGAGTAGGGCTAAACCAATCAGTAGTGATTAGGGCTAAACCAATCAGTAGTGATTAGGGCTAAACCAATCAGTAGTGAGTAGGGCTAAACCAATCAGTAGTGAGTAGGGCTAAACCAATCAGTAGTGAGTAGGGCTAAACCAATCAGTAGTGAGTAGGGCTAAACCAATTATATTCCCTACTGGGTGTGCCCTATTCCCTACTGGGTGTGCCCTATTCCCTACTGGGTGTGCCCTATTCCCTACTGGGTGTGCCCTATTCCCTACTGGGTGTTCCCTATTCCCTACTGGGTGTGGTGGGAGTGTGGGACTGGCTGGTTGGTGACATCACGGACCCAGTCCAGCTGGTGCCAAACTTATTGTTTGTGTGTGTGTGTGTGTGTGGTGTGTGTGAGTGTTTGTCTGTGTGTGTGTGTCTGTGTGTGAGTGTTTGTCTGTGTGTGGTGTGTGTGAGTGTTTGTGTGTGTGTGTGTGTGTGTGTGTGTGTGTGTGTGTGTGTGTGAGTGTTTGTCTGTGTGTGGTGTGTTCCACTCAGGGACTTGGACCAGCTGGTACCAGGCTCTCTGACAAATGAGATTGTGTTTGTTAACCGTGTTCTCGGCCCACCTGCTGAGTTGTCTGTTTGTGTGTGTGTCTGTCTGCAAATGTGTGTGCGTTGTCTGTGTGTGTTTGTGTGCTATATGTGTGTGTGCCTGTGTGTGTGTGCTGTCAGTGTGTGTGTGTGTGTTTGTGTGTGTGTGTGTGCTGTCTGCGTGTGCTGTCAGTGTGTGTGTGTGTGTGTTGTCTGTGTGTGTGTGTGTGTGTGTGTGTGCTGTCTGTGTGTGTGTGTGTGTGCTGTCTGTGTGTGTGTGTGCTGTCAGTGTGTCTGTGTGTGTTGTCTGTCTGTGTGTGTGTGACCCACCTGCCGAGGTGACAGCATTAAAAGCCTCTCCACACATTACCTGCAGCATTAGCTGCTTATGATTTACAGTTACAGTAAATCTTTTGACTGGTTCTGTAAGATAACAAGATACACTAATCATATCCTGTCTGTGTGTTTGGGCTGACTTCAGCCCCCCGGACGTTACATTTTAACATCACAGCTTTGATGTGTGTGAGAATTATAAATGAAAATGTAATTTCTGTGTGTAGATGGATCTATACTCTCCAATATGGCCATGTATTGGAGTTACGTGGATGTCTACATATGGCCATGTATTGGAGTTACGTGGATGTCTACATATGGCCATGTATTGGAGTTACGTGGATGTCTACATATGGCCATGTATTGGAGTTACGTGGATGTCTACATATGGCCATGTATTGGAGTTACGTGGATGTCTACATATGGCCATGTATTGGAGTTACGTGTATGTCTACATATGGACATGTATTAGAGTTACGTGTATGTCTACATATGGCCATGTATTGGAGTTACGTGGATGTCTACATATGGCCATGTATTGGAGTTACGTGGATGTCTACATATGGCCATGTATTGGAGTTACGTGGATGTCTACATATGGCCATGTATTGGAGTTACGTGTATGTCTACATATGGCCATGTATTGGAGTTACGTGGATGTCTACATATGGCCATGTATTGGAGTTACGTGGATGTCTACATATGGCCATGTATTGGAGTTACGTGGATGTCTACATATGGCCATGTATTGGAGTTACGTGGATGTCTACATATGGCCATGTATTGGAGTTACGTGGATGTCTACATATGGCCATGTATTGGAGTTACGTGGATGTCTACATATGGCCATGTATTGGAGTTTGTGTATGTCTACATATGGCCATGTATTGGAGTTTGTGTAGGTCTACATATGGCCATGTATAGGAGTTAGTGTATGTCTACATATGGCCATGTATTAAGAGTTACGTGTATGTCTACATATGGACATGTATTAGAGTTACGTGTATGTCTACATATGGCCATGTATAGGAGTTACGTGTATGTCTACATATGGCCATGTATTGGAGTTACGTGTATGTCTACATATGGCCATGTATTGGAGTTACGTGGATGTCTACATATGGCCATGTATTGGAGTTATGTGGATGTCTACATATGGCCATGTATTGGAGTTACGTGGATGTCTACATATGGCCATGTATTGGAGTTTGTGTATGTCTACATATGGCCATGTATTGGAGTTTGTGTAGGTCTACATATGGCCATGTATTAGAGTTATGTGTATGTCTACATATGGCCATGTATAGGAGTTAGTGTATGTCTACATATGGCCATGTATTAGAGTTACGTGTATGTCTACATATGGCCATGTATTAGAGTTAAGTGTATGTCTACATATGGCCATGTATAGGAGTTACGTGTATGTCTACATATGGCCATGTATTAGAGTTACGTGTATGTCTACATATGGCCATGTATTAGAGTTAAGTGTATGTCTACATATGGCCATGTATAGGAGTTACGTGTATGTCTACATATGGCCATGTATAGGAGTTACGTGTATGTCTACATATGGCCATGTATTGGAGTTACGTGTATGTCTACATATGGCCATGTATTGGAGTTATGTTTACTACAACACACATAAGATTGATATTTTTTGTTTCCTTTACACCTCAACCTCATCACAGAATGGAGGACAGCTGCAAGCCCTTTTTAAAATCCAGGAAATAAGAACATCTTTTTTTAGATGTGCCCATCTGTTCTATAATGGCTTGGATTCATGCAGTTTCCTACATGGCAAAATCAATCTGCTCTCCAGTACTTTAAATACATTCTAAAACAAATCAATCACATTTTGGGATGCTCCGTATCAATGTTATGTGAAATTGCTCATTTATACTCTAGCTTTTGTATTATTATATTAGATGTATAATTCTCCTAAGAAGCTTTCACGAAACATAATGTACATCATTGTTACCCCAGTCATCCCAGCAACAATGTGTGTGTGGATATTTTTTTTATTTTTTTTTATATTTGCTAGTCTTGTCAATTTCAAATACCAACCACTCAAAGTTCCATAAACCTTAATCTCCTCTGCTTCCCTCGTTGATTGCTTAGTAAACGACTCACATCTTTACCTGAAATATCTCATTATCTACTAGACTTTTAGTCAGCATTTAAGCGGTCAAAGTGCCGGCTTGTCCTCCTAATATTTCCCACTTCATTTTGCAGTGGTGGCGGTAGGGAATGTGTTTCTGCTGATTCGTCCTTTTGATCCGTGGCTGCACTGTATTTCCCCGGACGCTGGGACCTGGAAGTCATGTTTATGTGTTGTGTCTTTACAGCTCCGTGTGGAGGACGCTCAACAGGGTCGGACGGGACCGTCCTGTCCCCAAACTACCCACGCAATTATACCCCGAGCCTTACCTGCGTTTATGACATCTACGTCCCGGGGGACTTTGGTAAGCTTTCTGTCGTTGTTGGCACGCACACACACACAAACGCACACACACGCACACATGCTCACACACACATGCACGCACACATGCACACACACACACATGCTCACACACACACACACACACACACATGCTCACACACACACACATGCTCACACACACACACACACACACATGCACACACACACACACACACACACACACACACACACACACACACACACACACATGCTCACACACACACATACACACACACACACACACACATACACATGCTCACACACACACACACACACACACACATGCTCACACACACACACATGCTCACACACACACACACACACACATGCTCACACACACATGCACACACACACACACACACACACACATGCCCACACACACACACACACACACACACATGCTCACACACACACACATGCTCACACACACACACACACACACATGCGCACACACACACACACACACACACACACACATGCTCACACACACACACACACACACACACACACACACACACACACACACATGCTCACACACACACACACACACACACCCTAACCCAAAACCGTGCTTATTCTTGTCTATTTCTTTGTCCATTTATCAAGCTTTTTCTCTGTTTTTCTCTGTCTTTACCTGTATATCCCATATCCTTTAACGTCTCCCATGGAATATGGAGAATTGGATTTTGAGTTTATTCTGGATGGTGGAATGTGACATGTTACTGAAGCTTGAGTCACATATTACACGGCAGGGTTTCCGTGGACAACCTGAAGATCTCCTCACTTCCTGACACACTTTAAGCAGACATCCCAAATGCTACCTGGTACCCTGTTTAGTCTCCTGTCTCACAGGTTCTGGTGACACAGTCAGGGGGTAACACTTATACAGCACTGTTGTTGCTTATTTGTTGTTCTGCCGTAAAATGATAGTGTTTCTCATGATAAAACCCAGGCCTGGATAGCTGATGGTGTCCACGATGATCTATGAGCTGTTCTCAGGTTGTATGTAACATTTCTTATAATCATAACATTCTTTAACATAAATATATTTACCTTTTAAATTCCTCTGCAGACTTTCTGTAGCACAACTATAGTCGACAGGTTAACATGAGTTGCATATATACACTTTTTCACAATGTTGTGAACTGTAAAAACCCAAATCACTGCTGGAAACGACTGACCTTGATAAATAACTGTAGAATAATCAAATGTTTTTTCTGTCCACCACAGAGTAATGGTTAGGATGTGCAGATGTGTTGTCTTGGTATCCATCTTACTCACACTGGAGCCTCCAGGAGCTGTTACATCGTAATGAGCCCCTTTTATTCATTCATACTAGATGATGGATGATCCATGCGTTAGACGCGTCTACAAACAGCCTGTGGGGGTTAATGTTGAGCATTAAATGGTAATAAAGGCCACAGCAGGGGGCAGGGGCACAAAACCCTGCCTTTAAAGAAACTACCAGTGATTGTGAATAATTAAAAAACATAATGAATAATTACTAAACAATAATGAATAATTGAAAAGCAAACACTGCAATGTTCGGGCCAGACTGGACCTTCGTCAGACTTTACCCGCCCAACGTGTCTCCAGGATGTGGTCTCCAGGATGTGGTCTCCAGGATGTGGTCTCCAGGATGTGGTCTCCAGGATGTGGTCTCCAGGATGTGGTCTCCAGGATGTGGTCTCCAGGATGTGGTCTCCAGGATGTGGTCTCCAGGATGTGGTCTCCAGGATGTCGTCTCCAGGATGTCGTCTCCAGGATGTCGTCTCCAGGATGTCGTCTCCAGGATGTCGTCTCCAGGATGTCGTCTCCAGGATGCCGTCTCCAGGATGCGGTCTCCAGGATGCGGTCTCCAGGATGCGGTCTCCAGGATGCGGTCTCCAGGATGCGGTCTCCAGGATGCCGTCTCCAGGATGCCGTCTCCAGGATGCCGTCTCCAGGATGCCGTCTCCAGGATGCCGTCTCCAGGATGCCGTCTCCAGGATGCCGTCTCCAGGATGCCGTCTCCAGGATGCCGTCTCCAGGATGCCGTCTCCAGGATGCCGTCTCCAGGATTTTTGGTTCATCTGTGGTCTCAGTGCCAACTGAATTTAAATGCTTGGAGTGAAACCCAGTTTTATCCTAAATCTATATCCCCTAGGTAGTATCACCTGGGGGGCAAATGTATTCCCTCAGTTCGTAGAAATCAAATAAATCACGAACAAGTCGAAGTCCACGAACAACCGTTTTAAAACTTGTTGTGAGTTTGTCCCTGTGTGCCTGACCATCTTAATAACTGTAAGCGTATTGGCATGTGCACGGCTTGTATGACCGTGGCGCATCTCTGAAACATTAGTTATAACCCAAAATGCAGTGCGTTACCAGAGTAACAGTGTGTCGTTACAAATCGGTCAAAGTAGCTAGCTAGCTGACGCATGGAAAGCGGTGATTAAGGAAAACACTTGTTGATTCTTTTGCTGCTCTGAACTGAGTGAAGGAGGGTGTGTGTGTGTGTGTCTGAGGCTGTCTGGTGTGTCATGAGACCACTCCCACACACACACACACACACACACCAATCATTAACAGTTCGATTGATCTCTCTGGAGTCAGATCCTAGTTATCCTTGGGATGGCTCATCGCTTGGAGGAGGGAACTGGTGTAGAGAGGGTTTCGGGACGGAAAATGGACTTGGCGTGTGTGGGTTTCTGTGTTTAGGTAGAACTTCACTTGTGTAAACCAAATGGGCTCTTATCCGGGACATTTTGTTAGTCCCATGAGTAGAAACGGCTATTTTAAGACAAGGGGACAGGTCATTTGTGACTAACATTCAGTGGTCTCTAGGCAGTGTTAGCTGTTCTGGCATACAGGCGCAGCTGTCTACACTTTAGCTCTACTGTAAGATGCTTCTGCACTGTGTTGGGAATAGTTCCTGTCAGCCAGTCTACTCAGAAGTGCAGAGTCTCTGTTTATACTGTCAACAACATCACGGGCAAAAGAACCTGAAAATGCATTTTTTTATCAGTTTCCTACAATGTCCTTGTGTATGTCGAGTTGGAACATCTGCTCCAAACACTCAAATTGACTGACAAACCCGGTGACCGTAGCCTCACCAATGCTTCTCTCTTGGGTCACTTCCTGTTCCTGTTTGGTCCAGTAGACCTGCATAATAAACAGCCACTGCATGGGGTAATCTGGATGCGGGATTTGAACACCGGTCTCCCGTATTTCACCCTGCCAACTGTATGGCAGCAACATTATTGCCACGCCATGCTGGGACCCCTCCATATGCCCTCCTTTGAATCAGACATCTATGGGCCCTAGTGGACGGCAGTGGCCTGTTAAGGGGACAGGGTAGAGTTTGGGACTCAGCCCTCCTTATTCACTTAACAGTCTAACATACTCGCTTTTGCTCAGCCAAGTCTGATGCAATTTCCCAGTGATAATGAAACATAAAAAGTGTATGTGCCATTTTTCCTGGTTTCCAGTCAGTGATGTTTGGCTAACTCTGGCCGCGTCCCAAATGCCTCATTCATGGCACTCATCGTCCTATAAAACGTGCTTCACTTTTAACTGGCCTCAACTGTGCTCCGGTTGAAAACAGTCCACCTTTCAGGGAATAGTGTGCGATTTGGGACGTGTTTGATAGCGTTCCCCCATGGAGCTGGTTTGATTGGTTTGAAACATGGGATTAATTGAGCTGACCCCTGAGTGGTGCTAGATCAGGGCTGTCTACGTCTACGCCAGGGGGTTCCCAGGAGGCCACACTGAGCCACATCACATTACCTATTGAAAATGAATCATCAAATGTGGAATTAGATTGAAATCACCACTGATTACTATCACTGTGTAATTACGGCTAGACATTTTACAGTCAGAATAAATATGGACCAAACTGTTAATATGTTTGGCAAGGACTTTCTCACCTTAGCCCGTTTTTTTTAAAGACCCCCCCTGTCACCACTTCGAATGCAAAAAGCTTAGCCATGCATTTGATTTAATAGGAATGGATTATGGGAAGGCTGTGCTTGGAGCCAAGCCTACAAACACAATGTGTGACATACAGCTCATTCAAAACCCTCGTTTACAGGGATCCTGACACAAATGGCTGCCCTCATCACTTCAGTCCTAGCTACAAACCCTAAACCCTAACCCCTAAACCCTAACCTGCCATAAATGGCTTCCAGCCTCCTGAAACTGGACCCAAACATCAAGGGGGGGTGTGTGTGTGTGTTTGTGTGTGTTTGCGTGGGTGCGTGCGTGCGTGCATATTTGTGTACCTATGTGTGTTTATGTGTGTGATGGAGAAGGGAGAGCAGCTTGTTTATATTTCCTGTTTAACTAGGTTATGGCCCATCATCTCTATATACCATATGTATATTATGTACAGAAGCCCCCTTCCCAAAGGACAAAGGGTGCTTTATTTCCCTGTAGCAATGAGTTAACAAGTTTACTATGATTTATTGACTGTAATGGCTGGAGGTGATTACTGTGCAGAAGAAGATTAAAGCAACGCTTGAATAGCTTTGAATTTGACTGGAAAGAGTGACTGGAGAGTGACTGGAGAGAGAGACTGGAGTGGGAGAGACTGGAGTGTGAGACTGGAGTGTGAGACTGGAGTGTGAGACTGGAGTGTGAGACTGGAGAGTGAGACTGGAGTGGGAGAGACTGGAGTGGGAGAGACTGGAGTGTGAGACTGGAGAGTGAGACTGGAGAGTGAGACTGGAGTGGGAGAGACTGGAGAGTGAGACTGGAGAGTGAGACTGGAGAGTGAGACTGGAGAGTGAGACTGGAGAGTGAGACTGGAGAGTGAGACTGGAGAGTGAGACTGGAGAGTGAGACTGGAGGGTGAGACTGGAGGGTGAGACTGGAGAGTGAGACTGGAGAGAGAGACTGAAGAGAGACCCGAATGTGAGACTTTTTTATGTAACCTTTCTTTAACCAGGTAGGCCGATATAGAACAAATTGTCATTTACAACAGCAACCTGGCCAAGATAAGGCGAAACATGTGCAGGACAACATACAGTTTCACAAATACACAAACACAAGAGTGCAAATAGCAGTGGGACACAGTAAGGAATACAGCTTCAAGATTAAACAGGATGAGGTATATGAAGTACAGTTGAGCAGCATAGATACAGTGATAAATAAATATATATATAAAAAATACAATGAGGCTAAAGTGACTGAGATTGTTAATGAAAGTGCAGGAGCCAATTAAAATGACCTCATTAACTAACTGCAGCTATGCTGTGATGTCACACAACCCATCTACCCGGAAGTGCTGTGTCATCGGCAGTAAAGGCCACGCCCACGTCTCCTCACAAAGTGGCCTTCTGACAGCGTTGGCACAGGTTTGGCTCTGGGCCAGTCTTGAGGGGCCCCATCAGATCAGCAGTGTGTCTGACCTACAGGGAGCACAGTCCGATGGCCCGGTCCAGAACAACTTCTGACAGGCCCGGAAGTTTCTCCATGCAGTCCAGCGGGATATCGTGACTGAACGTGCCCAAATTATGCTCTGTGATCAGGTATTTATCATCCACAAGTTAGTCAGTTTGTGGCTGTCTGGCTCTATCCTGAAACTCTGGGTTTCTTATTGTGTTTTTTTCACGGGTCCTCCTAAAAGCACAGCATTTTGCTCCTGTTTGCATCTCAATGGGAATAACTATTTGACCAGAGTGTCGATGGGTGTTGTGAAGTTTATTTCTGTCATCTCTCCAATTCCCTCAATGAAGACACTCACACTCACACACACACACACACACTCACACACACACAAACACACACTCACACACTCACACACACACAAACTCACACACACACACTCACACTCTCACACACACTCACACACACACACACACACACAGAGACGAGGAATTGCCTCGATTATAGTTCTCTCTCCACCCGTAACAGTTCGATATGTACACACTTTACACCATAATTAATTTTCTCTGCTAGTATGGCTGTGAGGTTTGAAAATAACTTTTCTGAAAATCTATTTGTGTCTGTTATTTTTAGCTGAGAAGTATATTTGAATTTTGGATATGTGGATAGAGTGTGTCTGTACAGTAAATTCTGATTTAGTCACTATGCATTTATATTAAATCTGAAACCTATTAACTATTGTTAGGTCATTGGTTTTATATTATTTTAAAGCAGAATCCCTGTAGTCGGTAGTGCCAAACCTGATTACAGACACGGTACCAATCAGCTGTTTGTACCACTGTACCACAACTGTGTGTGTGTGTGTGTGTGTGTGTGTCAGTGCTTTTGTGTGTCCAGTTGTCATTTGTCTTCTATTTATGTATTCCATCTAGTTCTTGCTGTAGTGTGCAGGTCCCAAATGCCAGCCTCGTCCCTTTGTGGTGACTTGGTTTTTTAGGGTGCTAGTGGACTCCATTTGGAACACAGACAGGCTGACAGTCACCTTTATTAAAAAACTGAAATTGTAATTTATAAAGTTCTGCTGCAGCTGGTGTACTGTAAACACGACACACACACACACACACACACACACACACACACACACACACACACACACACACACCAACCTGGAGGGGAAGGAGAACTCTACACAGGCTTATAGTGACCATGGCAGATTCTTTTGGATAATTCATAGACAAAAGGACACACATGTTGCATTTCCTTCTCAGTTTAGCAGGACTGTATGACAGCCTTCCTCCAGCAGTTATTGGTAACCGGTCAGAAGGTAGTGTTTACCTGATTTGTTAGTGGTCAGAAGGTAGTTTACCTGATTGGTAACCGGTCAGAAGGTAGTTTACCTGATTGGTGACCGGTCAGAAAGTAGTTTACCTGATTGGTAACCGGTCAGAAGGTAGTTTACCTGATTGGTAACCGGTCAGAAGGTAGTTTACCTGATTGGTAACCGGTCAGAAGGTAGTTTACCTGATTGGTAACCGGTCAGAAGGTAGTTTACCTGATTGGTAACCGGTCAGAAGGTAGTTTACCTGATTGGTGACCGGTCAGAAAGTAGTTTACCTGATTGGTAACCGGTCAGAAGGTAGTTTACCTGATTGGTAACCGGTCAGAAGGTAGTTTACCTGATTGGTAACCGGTCAGAAGGTAGTTTACCTGATTGGTTAGTGGTCAGAAGGTAGTTCACCTGATTTGTTTGTGGTCCTTTCAAACAGCTCCTACAACCACATCTTCTGATCTGAACTCCATAATAACTCCATATCTGCATTTCCTGATCTGACCTCATCCTAATTTATATTGTAGTCCTAAGTCTAATTTCTATTGTAGTCCCTTGTTGTCCAGAACCTCATTTGCTAGTTATGTATCTTTTGTTATTGAAATGTAGTTTGTTGTTTTTGGGTCCCCGAGAAGAACAGCTGCTGCTTGGCAAATGCTAATGTGGTTTTGAATAAATTTATTAATCATAATTTCTCAGTTATAAAAATGAGGCTTTAAACTCTCGTTTGATGAGGTAGAAGGAGCTCATTCTAATGTGCTTTCAACTCTGGCATCCATACTTCTTCATCAGCAAATTAGTGCTTTCATCTGCACAGCTCACAACTCCCCTGTGACTGGCTGTGCTCTAAAGCTAAACAGGGTGGGTCCTGGGAAGTCTCTTGCAGGGAGATCAGATGCTGCTGAACGCAGTGTGACAGGGTCAGTAGAGGGCGCTCTGTACTCCCATCTGAAATCAAATCCCAAAGCCCCACTTCTACAACGGGGACATTGCCCTGTGTAGTGTGTCACGTGTGTCCTCACTCTCTGTTGTAATCGTCCCATTGTGGGGGTGTTTCCAACATGGATAACCAGTTGACCTCATCCCATTGTGGGGGTGTTACCAATATGGATATCCAGTTGACCTCGTCCTATTGTGGGGGTGAAACCAACATGGTTAACCAGTTGGCCTCATCCCATTGTTGGGGTGTTACCAATATGGATACCCAGTTGACCTCATCCCATTGTGGGGGTGAAACCAACATGGTTAACCAGTTGGCCTCATCCCATTGTGGGGGTGTTACCAATATGCCTACCCAGTTGACCTCATCCCATTGTGGGGGTGTTACCAATATGGATATCCAGTTGACCTCGTCCTATTGTGGGGGTGAAACCAACATGGTTAACCAGTTGGCCTCATCCCATTGTTGGGGTGTTACCAATATGGATACCCAGTTGACCTCATCCCATTGTGGGGGTGAAACCAACATGGTTAACCAGTTGGCCTCATCCCATTGTGGGGGTGTTACCAAAATGCCTACCCAGTTGACCTCATCCCATTGTGGGGGTGTTACCAATATGGATATCCAGTTGACCTCATCCCATTGTGGGGGTGAAACCAACATGGTTAACCAGTTGGCCTCATCCCATTGTGGGGGTGTTACCAATATGCCTACCCAGTTGACCTCATCCCATTGTGGGGGTGTTACCAATATGGATACCCAGTTGACCTCATCCCATTGTGGGGGTGTTACCAATATGGATACCCAGTTGACCTCATCCTATTGTGGGGGTGTTACCAATATGACTACCCAGTTGACCTCATCCCATTGTGGGGGTGTTACCAATAGGCCTACCCAGTTGACCTCATCCCATTGTGGGGGTGTTACCAATAGGCCTACCTAGTTGACCTCATCCCATTGTGGGGGTGTTACCAATATGACCCAGTTGACCTCATCCTATTGTGGGGGTGTTACCAATATGGATACCCAGATGACCTCATCCCATTGTAGGGGTGTTACCAATATGGATATCCAGTTGACCTCATCCTATTGTGGGGGTGTTACCAATATGGATACCCAGTTGACCTCATCCTATTGTGGGGGTGTTACCAATATGGATACCCAGATGACCTCATCCCATTGTAGGGGTGTTACCAATATGACTACCCAGTTGAGGTCGTTGCTATGAAAGAGAATGTGTTATCAGTCAACGTACCCGGTTAAATAAGGGTTAAATAAATGCTTTCCAACTGTCAGTACTCCCCACTTCCTGCGGTGAGCAAACCATTGGCCCCTACTTTAAAAGTAAAACACTTCCCAATGAATAGGGTGGCATTTGGGACGTGATGGTGTTTAGTTTTCACACAGCGTCGTCTGATCCTGTAGACGTGCAGTAGAGGGTGAGATTAGTACTGCTATCTATCTACGTCTCAGGCCTGAATAACAAATCACACCCTATTACATATTTAGTGCACTAGTTCTAGCCAAGGCAGTCCTGGACTTGGAGTTTAGGGGTGCTATTTGGGACGCTATGTGTCTACTGGTCCAGTGATTCAGTTAGATGAGAAGATTACATTAATATACTCAACATAAATAAACACTTAATATAATGACTAGGGATATTATATATTTATAAATGTTCTCCTGTTTGTTGGTGTAATGCCGCATGTAACACGCCTCAACTGGGGGAACTATAGATTATTCAAAAGATTAATCATAAAGTGAAAAACAATAGATCCCAATTAATCTGAAGAATAGGTTTATTGAGGGCTTCCCAATGCATGTTACTTCTTCCTGTTAAGATACATTGACTTTGCTTAATTGACCTTTTGGAGAGAGGCAAACTAATTCATCTCAGTGTTTTGAGCTGAAGGATAACAGCATAGATCATCGTTCCGGAGGAATAAATAATGTTGAATTTCTAACAGAGCCTATTCTGTCTTCATTTCTTCTCTGTCTATTTGCTCTTTTCGGTTCTTCTCTTCTCACAATCCTCCTTGAATATATATACTCTTGCAATATTGTACAATGATCTGCGAGTTTGACTGAAAAGAGCAATTTAATAACGAGTTGTTTGTTCTCTTGTAGTTTCCCATTCTATCATGGCTCTGAGTCACGTGTGTTTACTACTGTTTGTTGTTTAAAATGTTTCTCTAATGTACCCATATATTTGGTTGGAGGACGTGAAGTGCAGCTCGGTTTCCACCTGATGTTCTGGGCAGTGTTCACATTGCCTGTCTTCGATTACAGTTATTTTTGACTGTTTCAGCTTTTCTCTGTAGAAAAGCCATGTTCACTTTGTCTGTATGAATTTTTCTGTCTTTAAATTCTGTATTTTTCTTAACTTGGGTCACTGTGGTCAGTTATTGATTTCCCTCCCTCTCTCTCTCTCTCCCCCTCCCTCTCTCTCTCTCTCTCCCCTCTCTCTTTCCCCCCCTCCTCTCTCTCTTTCTCCCCCTCTCTCTCTCTTCCCCTCTCCCCTCTCTCTCTCTTCCTCTCTCTCTCTCCCTCTCCCTCACTCTCTCCCCCTCTCTCTCCCCCTATCCCCCTCTCTCTCCCCCTCTCTCTCTCTCCCCCTCTCTCTCTCTCCCCCTCACTCTCTCCCTCTCTCTTTCTCTCTCTCTCTCCCTCCCTCCCCCTCTCCCTCTCTCCCTCTCTCTCCCCCTGTCCCTCTCTCCCCCTCTCTCCCCCTCTCTCCCCTCTCTCCCCCCTCTCGCTCTCCCTCTCTCTCTCTCTCCTCCCCCTCTCTCTCTCCCCCATCTCCCTCTCTCTCTCTCTCTCCCCTCTCTCTCCCCCTGTCCCTCTCTCTCTCCCCCTCCTCTCTCTCGCTCCCCGTCTCTCTCCCCCTCCCTCTCTCTCCCCCTCTCTCCCCTGTCTCCCCCTCATTCTCCCCCTCTCCCCCTCTCTCCCTCTCTCCCCCTCTCTCTCTCCCCCCTCTCTCCCTCTCTCTCTCCCCCTCTCCCTCTCTCTCTCTCTCTCTCTCCCCTCTCTCTCTCTCTCCCTCTCTCTCTCCCCCTCTCTCCCCCTCTCTCCCCCTCCCTCTCTCTCCCCCTCTCTCCCCCTCTCTCTCCCCCTCTCCCCCCTCTCCCCCCTCTCTCCCTCTCTCCCTCTCTCCCCAGTGTTATTTGGTCAGTTTGTGGTATTCCATACATTAGTGAGTGATGTTGTGGATATCTACGATGGGTCAAATGCAGACTCCTCTCTTCTCTCCTCCATCCACGGCTCTCACTCAGGTAAATGCTTTGTGTTATAACCTGTTATAACAGCCAATTCATCTTATGGTGGCAGCTCTTAAGGTGACAGCACAGCTCACCTGAGGAGAAGTCAATGTGACCTTCCTAGTTAAATATATAGTAACAACATTTACAAAGATGTTTGCTTCAGGGTGACGGATGAGTTGACAAAACTACACTCCTCCTTCACCAGGTGAGACGTTACCATTGAGCTCTGGGAACAAAATCACCATCAAGTTTTCCACCGTGGGCCCAGAGACGGCAAAAGGGTTCCACTTTGTGTACCAAGGCAAGTTGGATGTATTATTCACAATGACTCTATTTCCTGTTGAGATTGATGAACTCACCTTTAACTAGATTATTGCTTAATATCTGAGCTGGGAGTTCATTTGGCTGCAACATATCAGGGGGATTTTGATTGATCTCTGTATCAGTGGAAGAAGCATTTGTAGAGGCTTCATTTATTAATGTATGTGACTAGTAGACATTAGTGGGGCAGGGAAAGGCTCGGATGCTGAGATAGAAACATACCCTCTCCTGGCTCATCTTTCTGTCTCTATATATATATATATATATTCACTGAACACCTAGAATATCCCAGATATATCATCATCTGTTTGTATATATGCATATACAGCATGTGTGTTATTTTATTTATATTTCTGATGATATATCGAGGATATTCTTGGTGTTGGGTGAATATTTTTTATTTATTCAGTGCTCTTCCCTCATTTTCTTTAGCTGTCAGATATGCAGGAAAACTACAGCTTTCTCTCAGGGAAAATACAGCTTTCTCTCAGTCATATTTTCTATTGTTTATTTCTGACAGTCTCTTGGTTGGGGCCAATTTATATACCAGTCACTTCAGAAAGTTCAAATTACATTTCAAATGTTCCTTATTGAAATGCATTACAGGGGATTTAAAATTGGAATTTCAGTGTAATTTCAGTTTTGAATACCATTTAGGAAACAAATTGAGCCCAAACCTGGAAGGCGTTTAATTTCAGCCATCTTGTTTCTTTTTTCCTAGCTGTTGTCAGGACCAGTACTAACTAACCAGTACTAACTAACCAGTACTAACTAACCAGGACTAACTAACCAGGACTAACTAACCAGTACTAACTAACCAGTACTAACTAACCAGTACTAACTAACCAGTTGCTACGTTCATTAAATGGTCAAACAGTTAACCATGATTTGGGGATAAATGCTAAAATGTAAGGTGCATCTCATATGTTGGTATCCTTTTGATATTTACTCAATGATTACTGAAATATGCATAACAATTTGATATTGAAGTTAATTCAAATGATTTTGGTTTAACTGGGTTTAAAAAAAACATGTATTTATTCGATCAGTGTAGATCCTTGTAGATTAAAGTTGGTCAGAGTCACAATGTATCCTTGTACGGTGTCTTTGGGTGCAGAGAAAAGCACTTTTAGATAAAAATTATTATTAATATTATTAGAGTGGATCAGAGTGGATTAGAATGGATTAGAATGGTAGCTAAAACAAGAGATCTTTATGTGAACAGAGCATGTCTGATGCCCCAGTTAATCTCTATATATTTAATCTCTCCCCCTCTCTCTCTCTCCACCTGTGTCTCTCTCTCTCTCTCCACCTGTGTGTTTCTCTCTCCACCTCTCTCCCTCTCTCTCTCCACCTGTGTCTCTCTCTCTCTCTCCACCTGTGTGTTTCTCTCTCCACCTCTCTCCCTCTCTCTCTCCACCTGTGTCTCTCTATCTCTCTCTCTCCACCTGTGTGTTTCTCTCTCCACCTCTCTCCCTCTCTCTCTCCACCTGTGTGTGTCCCTCTCCCTCTCTCTCTCTCTCTCTCTCTCTCTCTCTCTCTCTCTCTCTATATCCCTCTCCCCCTTTCTCTCCCTCTCTCTGTCCCTCTCTCTCTCTCCCTCTCTCCACCTGTGTCTCTCTCTCTCTCCACCTGTGTGTGTCCCTCTCCCTCTCTCTCTCTCTCTCTCTATATCCCTCTCCCCCTTTCTCTCCCTCTCTCTCTCCCTCTCTCTCTCTCTCTCTCTCTCTCTCCACCTGTGTATTTCTCTCTCCACCTCTCTCTCCCTCTCTCTCTCTCTCTCTCTCTCTCTCCACATGTGTGTCTCTCTCTCCATCTCTCTCTCTCTCTCTCCACCTCTCTCCTCTCCACCTGTCTCTCTCTCCCCATCTCTCTCTCCCCCTCTCTCCCCCTGTGTGTGTCTCTCTCCCCCTCTCTCTCCACCTCTCTCCTCTCCAGCCGTCCCCAGGACCAGTGCATCACAGTGCAGTTCAGTACCAGAGCCCAGGTTTGGGAGGCGTATAGGAAATGACTTCAGCATCGGCACAGTGGTGCAATTTGAATGCAACCCGGGTTATTCTCTGCATGGCTCCTCTTCCATCCGATGTGAGGCTGTACCCAACACAGTGGCTCAGTGGAACGGCACTGTACCCGTCTGTGTAGGTAAGTCTGAGTCCCTGTGGTGATGCAGAAACAGGAAGTGATAACAGCACTATTCAGTAAAACTCTTTCACACACTCCAGCCCTCTGTTGAATACGCATCCTGTTGTCCGGTGCCACTCAGTGATCTGCAAACACGATGTGTTCAGCCCTACGGAGGTTAACATTCGTATTAAATGGAGTCGGTCAGTGTGTCACAAATCGACCATGAATCATGTGAACTGTGTTTATGAGTTTACTCTCAGGAAATAGTTCTTCCCTGTAATGACCAGGCCAGTGGATGTCTACATGTCACGTAGAGACATGTTGTGTGTTCATATATTCACATGTATGTGCCAGAACATTCCTTAGGCTCGTATGCAAGTCCTGTTAAGGACCGTATGAAGAGCTTGATCTGTTGTTATTGACTTAATGTAATGTATGAAAAAAACTGGTATGCAAAGTGTGGAAATGTAAATAATACATGTTATAGGCATACGTAATGACGTTATGTACTCAAATTATCATGAAATTATCACAAACGTTTAGATTGTATGAGTACAAAGTAAATTTGAATATCAGTCGATGTAGCTGAAGCAAGCTTCAAATTAAGACTAAGTTGTGTTTAGGATTTGGGATCATTTGAACAAGCAAGGAACCAAAAACCGTATTCCTTCTAGCCATGTTTGGAATATCATATTCATAATTAGCCCAGATGGATTCACTGTCTCAATCACGACAGACTGGCACAACGCTGGTTAATTACAAAAGAATAAGAAAACTAACAAAAGCAGCTGTCACAAAACCTGATCGTGGAGCAATTTGGATAACATTTATATATATCAGTGGTTCTCAACCAGCGGCCCGCGGGCCGCATGCGGCCCGCCACAAATGCTGATGCGGCCCATGATGCTGACCACTTAAAAAAAAATTAAAAATTATAATATATTATATTAATAACTTATAGTTTTACAATTCATATTTCATTATTGTTTTTTTATTTATTAAACCAATAAAAGTTTGAACAATATTTATTTTTTTGTCATAAAATAATTTTGGTGATCATGTACTGGTTTCTACGGAGCCCCGGAGGTGACATGAAGAAAAAAAAACGAACACTAAACTCGAGAACTTTACGTTCATTCTCGAGAACTTTACGTTCATTCTCGAGAACTTTACGTTCATTCTCGAGAACTTTACGTTCATTCTCGAGAACTTTTCTTTCATTCTCGATTCTCGAGAACTTTGCCTCGCTGCTGGCCGGTCCCCGCTGATCCAGATGGGACCGGCCAAAGACACAGTGGTGATCGGGAGGATCTTCCACGTATTCAAAGCGTTTTATCTATTCAACTCTAATATCTGATCGTTGGTCTTCTTCGTTATAACGTTAATATAAATATTAATGTTTGGTTCATGACTAGGAGCGCCTACAGCCCGCGGGCGTTGCAGTTAGTAATTAAGATATATATATAATGTTGAAAAGCTACAGCCTCGTCAAGACTAATGAACACTGTGCAACCGGTTTAGTTTGCGTGTCCTGCTCAGGACACAAACAACTGAAACTGTGTGCGGATGTGGACCCGAGAGATACATATAAATAGATTCGTTTATCGGCCAATCATGCGCAAATCATTTGATTGCACGTCGCTTGTGATCTAAAATGTTTTAGCACTACATCAAAATAGGACATATTTGATGGATTTTCATTTATTCGATTTTTTGTGTTTTTTTATGGTTACAAGACCATAAATAGGCCTGCATACTATTATAGTAAAATGTTTTATTTCATAATTCATCGTAATGCATTTAATTCAGATAATAACACAGTAGATGATCTGATGCTGTAATGGTAAGTAGAATTATACTCTTTAATAATAAATCTAACTGTAATCATTTAGATACCTTAATGCTTAATATCTGGTTAGTTTGCATTGGTGACGCCAAATGTAAATCATATGCGGCCCGTGAAACTTGAACTTAGACTTTGTGCAGCCCACTGAAAAAAAAGGTTGAGAACCACTGATATATATTTATGATTGCAACTCTTCCGGCTGAATTCTAGAAGTCTTTTACAATCATTTATGCTTTTATCGCTGGTTTCAAATCAAGATGAAAAAAGAATGCGCTGTGTCCTCGCAAGACACTTCAATCCTAACTGCTCACGTGAGTTTAACTCTGGTTGAAAGAGTCTCCTAAAAGACTGATGTAACATGCAGTCTCTGTTGTCAGATTACTATATATAGATGCTTGTGTTGGTCTGGTGTTGGTCTGGTGTTGATCTGGTGTTGGTCTGGTGTTGGTCTGGTGTTGGTCTGGTGCTGGTCTGGTGTTGGTCTGGTGTTGGTCTGGTGTTGGTCTGGTGTTGGTCTGGGGTTGGTCTGGTGTCGGTCTGGTGTCGGTCTGGTGTCGGTCTGGTGTCGGTCTGGTGTCGGTCTGGTGTCGGTCTGGTGTCGGTCTGGTGTCGGTCTGGTGTCGGTCTGGTGTCGGTCTGGTGTCGATCTGGTGTCGATCTGGTGTCGGACTGGCGTTGGTCTGGCGTTGGTTTGGTGTTGGTCTGGCGTTGGTCTGGCGTTGGTCTGGTGTTGGTCTGGTGATGGTCTAGTGTTGATCTGGTGTTGGTCTGGTGTTGATCTGGTGTTCGTCTGGTGTTCGTCTGATGTTGGTTTGGTGTTGTACTGGGATTGGTCTGGTGTTTTTCATGCAGAGTGCGGTGCTACGTTTGGCTAACAATTCTGCCGGCCTGCAAATTCCATTCCGTTGACATTTTTGCCCGAGAAACCTTGTGGACATTTGAGAAAGCATTGACAGTCACTGTCTGGTCAAATTACGCCCACTATTGAAAGAGTGTTGATACAGAGTCACTGATACAGTTAAACCATTGTGGCAGTGCCGTAACCCAGAGAGGTCTTATTCAGAGCCTGCAGCTTCTCTAATCTACTCCGGCTAATTAACTGATGTCCTGGGTTTACGTCAGACTCTTAATTAGGAAGGAGGGAATTAAAAAAGCGCCAGAGCTGCCTTTGATGTCCAGAGTTGAAGTAAATGGGCCGTCTGAACTCTGAAAAGCGCTGATACGGCAGGTAGAGAATTTGCTGTCCCCTGACCCTCGACCCCTGGCCCCCGACCCCTGCCTGCTGTAGAGGTCCTTGATGAGGAGACCCGTGACAACTCATATTGAGAATGAAAAGCCACGGAGAAGCAGTGAGATGGCAGCTTCCTCCTAGATGTGAGTGAAATCATAATTAATGGTGTCTGTCATTTGACATCTACCCCTCCCAACAGCAGCTATATGCAGCAGCTATATGCAGCAGATATATGGAGCAGATATATGGAGCAGATATATGAATCAGCTATATGGAGCAGATATATACAGCAGCTATATGCAGCAGCTATATGCAGCAGCTATATGCAGCAGATATATGGAGCAGATATATGGAGCAGATATATGAATCAGCTATATGGAGCAGATATATACAGCAGCTATATGCAGCAGCTATATGCAGCAGCTATATGCAGCAGATATATGGAGCAGATATATGGAGCAGATATATGAATCAGCTATATGGAGCAGATATATACAGCAGCTATATGCAGCAGCTATATGCAGCAGCTATATGCAGCAGATATATGGAGCAGATATATGAATCAGCTATATGGAGCAGCTATATGCAGAAGATATATGCAGCAGCTATATGCAGCAGCTATATGCAGCAGATTTTATGCAGAAGATATATGCAGCAGATAAATGCAGCAGATATATACAGCAGATATATGGAGCAGATATTACAGTATGACGTCTAAATCTAGCTGTCATGTGGTCCTGACCTTACAGTATGACGTCTAAATCTAGCTGTCATGTGGACCTGACCTTACAGTATGACGTCTAAATCTAGCTGTCATGTGGTCCTGACCTTACAGTATGACGTCTAAATCTAGCTGTCATGTGGTCCTGACCTTACAGTATGACGTCTACATCTAGCTGTCATGTGGTCCTGACCTTACAGTATGACGTCTACATCTAGCTGTCATGTGGACCTGACCTTACAGTATGACGTCTAAATCTAGCTGTCATGTGGTCCTGACCTTACAGTATGACGTCTAAATCTAGCTGTCATGTGGTCCTGACCTTACAGTATGACGTCTAAATCTAGCTGTCATGTGGACCTGACCTTACAGTATGACGTCTACATCTAGCTGTCATGTGGTCCTGACCTTACAGTATGACGTCTACATCTAGCTGTCATGTGGTCCTGACCTTACAGTATGACGTCTACATCTAGCTGTCATGTGGTCCTGACCTTACAGTATGACGTCTACATCTAGCTGTCATGTGGTCCTGACCTTACAGTATGACGTCTAAATCTAGCTGTCATGTGGTCCTGACCTTACAGTATGACGTCTAAATCTAGCTGTCATGTGGACCTGACCTTACAGTATGACGTCTAAATCTAGCTGTCATGTGGTCCTGACCTTACAGTATGACGTCTAAATCTAGCTGTCATGTGGTCCTGACCTTACAGTATGACGTCTAAATCTAGCTGTCATGTGGACCTGACCTTACAGTATGACGTCTACATCTAGCTGTCATGTGGTCCTGACCTTACAGTATGACGTCTACATCTAGCTGTCATGTGGTCCTGACCTTACAGTATGACGTCTAAATCTAGCTGTCATGTGGTCCTGACCTTACAGTATGACGTCTAAATCTAGCTGTCATGTGGACCTGACCTTACAGTATGACGTCTACATTTAGCTGTCATGTGGTCCTGACCTTACAGTATGACGTCTAAATCTAGCTGTCATGTGGTCCTGACCTTACAGTATGACGTCTAAATCTAGCTGTCATGTGGTCCTGACCTTACAGTATGACGTCTACATCTAGCTGTCATGTGGACCTGACCTTACAGTATGACGTCTAAATCTAGCTGTCATGTGGTCCTGACCTTACAGTATGACGTCTAAATCTAGCTGTCATGTGGTCCTGACCTTACAGTATGACGTCTAAATCTAGCTGTCATGTGGACCTGACCTTACAGTATGACGTCTAAATCTAGCTGTCATGTGGTCCTGACCTTACAGTATGACGTCTAAATCTAGCTGTCATGTGGACCTGACCTTACAGTATGACGTCTACATCTAGCTGTCATGTGGTCCTGACCTTACAGTATGACGTCTACATCTAGCTGTCATGTGGTCCTGACCTTACAGTATGACGTCTACATCTAGCTGTCATGTGGACCTGACCTTACAGTATGACGTCTAAATCTAGCTGTCTACAGCAAATCAACTCAGCTGTTCTCATGCTCACTGTCTTTGTTTAAGGCTTTGCATGTGTCAGCTGTGTCAGAAAGGTGTTAAGTCCGCCGAAAAGGCTTCTATTGCGATTAAGTTCTGTGTCCCAAATGACGCCCATGACCCATACGCCGCTGGTTACAGAAGTAGAGCGTTTTAGTAGGGTTGAGGGCGCCATTTAGGATGAGTAGAGTTTCTGTGTGGCTGAGGGCTTTCTGGATGTAGAGCTTCACAGTGCAGGACTGATGTTCCTATGTAGTGCTTAAGACGTGTGTGTGTGTGTGTGTGTGTATGTGTGTGTGTGGGTGTGTGTCGGTGTGTTGGTGTGTGTGTGTGGGTGTGGGTGTGTGTGTGTGTGTGTGTGTGTGTATGTGTGTGTGTGTGTCGGTGTGTTGGTGTGTGTGTGTAGTTGTGTGTGTGTGTGTGTGTGTAGTTGTGTGTGTGTGTGTTTTTGTGTGTGTGTGTGTTGGTGTGTGTGTGTGTGTAGTTGTGTGTGTGTGTGTGTGTAGTTGTGTGTGTGTGTGTTTTGTGTGTGTGTGTGTAGTTGTGTGTGTGTCGGTGTGTTTGTGTGTTTGTGTGAGAGAGCGAGATCATCACTCTTTGTGGGAGTCAAGGGGATGTCACCTGTAAAATATTGATGAGTTTAAAATTGCAGTGAACTGGATTAGCAGAATCATTTGATTTGTGTGTTCCTTCACACCGCATACGAAATGTAAAGACAGGAAAGGTTTGCCATACACCTCCCAGTTAAATTACGTAGGAAATCTTGTCCCAGTTGAGTTATTTGTGGAACCGGGTCCCAGTTGTGTTACATAGGGAACCGGGTCCCAGTTGTGTTACATAGGGAACCGGGTCCCAGTTGTGTTACATAGGGAACCGGGTCCCAGTTGTGTTACATAGGGAACCGGGTCCCAGTTGTGTTACATAGGGAACCGGGTCCCAGTTGTGCTACGTAGGGAACCGGGTCCCAGTTGTGTTACATAGGGAACCGGGTCCCAGTTGTGTTACATAGGGAACCGGGTCCCAGTTGTGTTACATAGGGAACCGGGTCCCAGTTGTGTTACATAGGGAACCGGGTCCCAGTTGTGCTACGTAGGGAACCGGGTCCCAGTTGTGTTGCAGATTGAGTGACCTTGCCATATTTTTCCACCTTGAGAGGCATTAGGTGTTGACAGCTCTGCTCAGACTTCATGGAGAGGCGGGACCAATGTTCAGTCAGCGTCGCTTTAACACGCGTCTCTGAGGAACAAGTAGAGTGACATGGCTTGTGTGTTAATCAGCACCCTATTGGCCCCCTTAAAAGAGGCCCCCTTGGTAGGATGTATGGCGCCAGTTGGGTCTCAAACGTTATTTATCCTTTCAGGGAGTCGGAAGGAAGTGACATTTACATTCCAGTGATGACATACTGTGTCCCAAGGACAAATGTGCCCCTGGAGACAAGATAGTGATTGTGAAATTCAATACTCTCCCGGTCTGACGGCAGCTACGACACTAAATGTGTATCAGTAACCTAATGACTAAGCTGTCGATAATCTCTGTAACTGTCACTGGTTGGCATTAGCGGAACACTGCCATTTATATCTCTTGAAAGCAACAGATAGATTCTGCAGTGGAATATCATATTTTTTATCAGTCATGATACATTTTTGTAATGTTTGATTTTTGAATTTTAATGTGCAGCAGTGGCCTTTTCAGTTATTGATTGAGCTAAAGGCCATGGAGGAAACTGATTCCCTTGTATTTCATTGTATTTTTAAAACATGTAGTTGTGTTCAAACACCCTCAGTGGCTGACTATTCAGAATGTAACATCCCTACTGACAGACTGTTCAGAATGTAACATCCCTACTGACAGACTGTTCAGAATGTAACATCCCTACTGACAGACTGTTCAGAATGTAACATCCCTACTGACAGACTGTTCAGAATGTAACATCCCTACTGACAGACTATTCAGAATGTAACATCCCTACTGACAGACTGTTCAGAATGTAACATCCCTACTGACAGACTGTTCAGAATGTAACATCCCTACTGACAGACTATTCAGAATGTAACATCCCTACTGACAGACTGTTCAGAATGTAACATCCCTACTGACAGACTGTTCAGAATGTAACATCCCTACTGACAGACTGTTCAGAATGTAACATCCCTACTGACAGACTGTTCAGAATGTAACATCCCTACTGACAGACTGTTCAGAATGTAACATCCCTACTGACAGACTGTTCAGAATGTAACATCCCTACTGACAGACTGTTCAGAATGTAACATCCCTACTGACAGACTGTTCAGAATGTAACATCCCTACTGACAGACTATTCAGAATGTAACATCCCTACTGACAGACTGTTCAGAATGTAACATCCCTACTGACAGACTGTTCAGAATGTAACATCCCTACTGACAGACTGTTCAGAATGTAACATCCCTACTGACAGACTATTCAGAATGTAACATCCCTACTGACAGACTGTTCAGAATGTAACATCCCTACTGACAGACTGTTCAGAATGTAACATCCCTACTGACAGACTGTTCAGAATGTAACATCCCTACTGACAGACTGTTCAGAATGTAACATCCCTACTGACAGACTGTTCAGAATGTAACATCCCTACTGACAGACTGTTCAGAATGTAACATCCCTACTGACAGACTGTTCAGAATGTAACATCCCTACTGACAGACTGTTCAGAATGTAACATCCCTACTGACAGACTGTTCAGAATGTAACATCCCTACTGACAGACTGTTCAGAATGTAACATCCCTACTGACAGACTATTCAGAATGTAACATCCCTACTGACAGACTGTTCAGAATGTAACATCCCTACTGACAGACTGTTCAGAATGTAACATCCCTACTGACAGACTGTTCAGAATGTAACATCCCTACTGACAGACTGTTCAGAATGTAACATCCCTACTGACAGACTGTTCAGAATGTAACATCCCTACTGACAGACTATTCAGAATGTAACATCCCTACTGACAGACTGTTCAGAATGTAACATCCCTACTGACAGACTGTTCAGAATGTAACATCCCTACTGACAGACTGTTCAGAATGTAACATCCCTACTGACAGACTATTCAGAATGTAACATCCCTACTGACAGACTGTTCAGAATGTAACATCCCTACTGACAGACTATTCAGAATGTAACATCCCTACTGACAGACTGTTCAGAATGTAACATCCCTACTGACAGACTGTTCAGAATGTAACATCCCTACTGACAGACTGTTCAGAATGTAACATCCCTACTGACAGACTGTTCAGAATGTAACATCCCTACTGACAGACTGTTCAGAGAATGTAACATCCCTACTGACAGACTGTTCAGAATGTAACATCCCTACTGACAGAATGTAACATCCCTACTGACAGACTGTTCATAATGTAACATCCCTACTGACAGACTGTTCAGAATGTAACATCCCTACTGACAGACTGTTCAGAATGTAACATCCCTACTGACAGACTGTTCAGAATGTAACATCCCTACTGACAGACTGTTCAGAATGTAACATCCCTACTGACAGACTGTTCAGAATGTAACATCCCTACTGACAGACTGTTCAGAATGTAACATCCCTACTGACAGACTATTCAGAATGTAACATCCCTACTGACAGACTGTTCAGAATGTAACATCCCTACTGACAGACTGTTCAGAATGTAACATCCCTACTGACAGACTACTGACAGACTGACAGTTCAGAATGTAACATCCCTACTGACAGACAGACTGACAGTTCAGAATGTAACATCCCTACTGACAGACTGTTCAGAATGTAACATCCCTACTAACAGAATCCCTACTGACAGACTGTTCAGAATGTAACATCCCTACTGACAGACTGTTCAGAATGTAACATCCCTACTGACAGACTGTTCAGAATGTAACATCCCTACTGACAGACTGTTCAGAATGTAACATCCCTACTGACAGACTGTTCTGACTGAGACTGTTCAGAATGTAACATCCCTACTGACAGACAGAATAACATCCCTACTGACAGACTGTTCAGAATGTAACATCCCTACTGACAGACTGTTCAGAATGTAACATCCCTACTGACAGACTGTTCAGAATGTAACATCCCTACTGACAGACTATTCAGAATGTAACATCCCTACTGACAGACTGTTCAGAATGTAACATCCCTACTGACAGACTGTTCAGAATGTAACATCCCTACTGACAGACTGTTCAGAATGTAACATCCCTACTGACAGACAGAATGTAACATCCCTACTGACAGACTGTTCAGAATGTAACATCCCTACTGACAGACTGTTCAGAATGTAACATCCCTACTGACAGACTGTTCAGAATGTAACATCCCTACTGACAGACTGTTCAGAATGTAACATCCCTACTGACAGACTGTTCAGAATGTAACATCCCTACTGACAGACTGTTCAGAATGTAACATCCCTACTGACAGACTGTTCAGAATGTACTGACAGACTGTTCAGAATGTAACATCCCTACTGACAGACAGACTGACAGACTGTTCAGAATGTTCAGAATGTAACATCCCTACTGACAGACAGAATGTAACATCCCTTGACAGACTGTTCAGAATGTAACATCCCTACTGACAGACTGTTCAGAATGTAACATCCCTACTGACAGACTGTTCAGAATGTAACATCCCTACTGACAGACTGTTCAGAATGTAATCCCATGACAGACCCTACTGACAGACTGTTCAGAATGTAACATCCCTACTGACAGACTGTTCAGAATGTAACATCCCTACTGACAGACTGTTCAGAATGTAACATCCCTACTGACAGACTGTTCAGAATGTAACATCCCTACTGACAGACTGTTCAGAATGTAACATCCCTACTGACAGACTGTTCAGAATGTAACATCCCTACTGACAGACTGTTCAGAATGTAACATCCCTACTGACAGACTGTTCAGAATGTAACATCCCTACTGACAGACTGTTCAGAATGTAACATCCCTACTGACAGACAGACTGACAGACTGTTCAGAATGTAACATCCCTACTGACAGACTGTTCAGAATGTAACATCCCTACTGACAGACTGTTCAGAATGTAACATCCCTACTGACAGACTGTTCAGAATGTAACATCCCTACTGACAGACTGTTCAGAATGTAACATCCCTACTGACAGACTGTTCAGAATGTAACATCCCTACTGACAGACTGTTCAGAATGTAACATCCCTACTGACAGACTATTCAGAATGTAACATCCCTACTGACAGACTGTACAGACTGTTCACAATGTAACATCCCAAGGGGTTAGTAGATGTGGATGTGGACGGACAGGCAGTTTTTTCATTAGGAAGCCAACCAGGTCTAATAGATAATTAACAGATAATGGATGGATGAAACACATATATATGATGGATGAAGCCAACCAGGTCTAATAGATAATTAACAGATAATGGATGAAACACATATATATGATGGATGATGCCAACCAGGTCTAATAGATAATTAACAGATAATGGATGAAACACATATATATGATGGATGATGCCAACCAGGTCTAATAGATAATTAACAGATAATGGATGGATGAAACACATATATATGATGGATGAAGCCAACCAGGTCTAATAGATAATTAACAGATAATGGATGGATGAAACACATATATATGATGGATGAAGCCAACCAGGTCTAATAGATAATTAACAGATAATGGATGGATGAAACACATATATATGATGGATGAAGCCAACCAGGTCTAATATATAATTAACAGATAATGGATGGATGAAACACATATATATGATGGATGAAGCCAACCAGGTCTAATAGATAATTAACAGATAATGGATGGATGAAACACATATATATGATGGATGAAGCCAACCAGGTCTAATAGATAATTAACAGATAATGGATGGATGAAACACATATATATGATGGATGAAGCCAACCAGGTCTAATAGATAATTAACAGATAATGGATGAAACACATATATATGATGGATGAAGCCAATCAGGTCTAATATATAATTAACAGATAATGGATGGATGAAACACATATATATGATGGATGGAATGTTGATGGAATGGGAGGTGACTCAGAGCTCCATGGTCAAGACCCAAACATTAATCTTGTAGAAGAGATGAATCGAGATGACAAATCTATTGTGTGTGTGTGTTGTTGGGGTTGTATATGTGTTTTTCTGTGTGTGGAAAACTTGCAGGGAGTTGATCATTCATTCGCTTTAATGGGAGTCACATTCAAACATGGTTTTCACACAGGACATAGTTGAAAGGCGTGTTAGGCCGTGTGACTACCCAAACACAGTGCATGCTGGGTAGTGGGTTGAAAATGCCCTGGGAGAGTGCCGTGTGGATAATTCAGTGACTGAGAGTCACATTCAAACACACTTCAATCCCAGAAGCCTTTGAAAATGGGGAAGTGGAGATTGGTCAGGGAATTTAATGCTTGCATTGTTAATATTCTGGTTGCTGTGAAAATTCTTCATGACAAAATGGACCAGCACAAACGATTGAATAGAGACTTGATTAACAGGTTTATTCTATACACTTTACTGTCTGACATTAAGTGAACATGGCTGATAAATACAATCACTGGCTGATTCACTAACATTTATTGAACCCGTCCCGTCTAAGAGTCAATAAAATGTGTATTTCACTGCAAATTGGGGTCTATTCATTTAATCTGCTAAATGTTTCATTAAATCATTTTATGTTGACCAATCAGTACGATGTTCTGCAAAATGAAATAAATTGGGACCTAACTAAGTTAAGCGAAACTCTTCCCAGGTGTGGTACTTAAACCTAAGCTAAACTCTTCCAGGTGTGGTGCTTAAACCTAAGCTAAACTCTTCCCAGGTGTGGTACTTAAACCTAAGCTAAACTCTTCCCATGTGTGGTACTTAAACCTAAGCTAAACTCTTCCCAGGTGTGGTACTTAAACCTAAGCTAAACTCTTCCCATGTGTGGTACTTAAACCTAAGCTAAACTCTTCCCAGGTGTGGTACTTAAACCTAAGCTAAACTCTTCCCAGGTGTGGTACTTAAACCTAAGCTAAACTCTTCCCAGGTGTGGTACTTAAACCTAAGCTAAACTCTTCCCATGTGTGGTACTTAAACCTAAGCGAAACTCTTCCCAGGTGTGGTACTTAAACCTAAGCTAAACTCTTCCCATGTGTGGTACTTAAACCTAAGCTAAACTCTTCCCAGGTGTGGTACTTAAATCTAAGCTAAACTCTTCCCAGGTGTGGTACTTAAACCTAAGCTAAACTCTTCCCAGGTGTGGTCCATGGATCTCAGTGGTCAACTTTTCTTTCTTTTGCTTTCATTGTCCTGTTCCTCAGTAAAAGTTCTCCTGGGGACAGAAATAAGTGGTTCTGGAACAGTGGCATTTGGTTCAGGGGTTCTGGGAAATGTGACATGTGGTTCTGGGTTCTTGGAATAATGACATGTGGTTCTGGGTTCTGGGAATAATGACATGTGGTTCTGGGTTCTGGGAATAATGACATGTGGTTCTGGGTTCTGGGAATAATGACATGTGGTTCTGGGTTCTGGGAATAATGACATGTGGTTCTGGGTTCTGTAATAATGACTTTTTCTCATTTCTTCCTCTCTCTCCCTGTCCTCTCTCCCTCTCCTTTCTTCCTCTCCCCCTCCTTCTCTCACCTCTCTTTCAGTTTCCTGTGGAGGAGTGCTGACGTCCAGTAAAGGTACCATCTTGTCTCCTGGTTACCCAGAGACCTACGCCAACTACCTCAGCTGTGTGTGGAAGGTATCCGTTCCAGAAGGAGCAGGCATCCAAGTGAGAACCTCAGCAGGGAACTTGGTTTAAGGATTAAACTTTAATGCAATGGGAGTTCTAACTGAGTATACACATTTGTATTTAAATAGAAATATCAATGAGCTTTTGTTTCATTCACTATGGAATGTGTTTTTCTTCACTAATGTCTTTTTTTTCTTCACTGTATTTCAGATCCAAGTCATAAGTTTTGCCACAGAACACAACTGGGACTCGTTGGATTTTTTTGATGGCGTTGATGGGAACGCTACAAGACTAGGCAGCTATTCAGGTGTGTGTGTGTGTGTGTGTGTGTGTGTGTGTGTGTGTGTGTGCTTGGCAGCTATTCAAGTGTGTGTGTGTGTGTGTGTGTGTGCTTGGCAGCTATTCAAGTGTGTGTGTGTGTGTGTGTGTGTGTGTGTGTGTGTGTGTGTGTGTGTGTGTGTGTGTGTGTGTGTGTGTGTGTGTGTGTGTGTGTGCTTGGCAGCTATTCAAGTGTGTGTGTGTGTGTGCTTGGCATCTCTTCAGGTGTGTGTGTGTGTACTTGGAAGCTATTCAGGTGGGGAAAAAGTGAAATATTTTCAGAATGTAAGTTATGTCTGAATGGAGCAGTGAGTAAAAGAAATGATGGATGTGATGGATGAAATGCCCAAGGTGGGGGGGGACATTTGGCATGCCCTTTGAAACGAGTTCTCAGAATATCTCACAGACAGGAAGTAGGCCCTTTAGGGGCGTTTGTGGGGAATGCAATAACAATGTCCGCCTCTGTTGTTCCACCTGATGAAGACCTGAGTGCTCTAAACAGGGCAGTCTGACCTTCTGAGAACTCAGTAGCAGGTCATTCATGAAGGCAATGGTTCTGAACACTATACATGTGTCATAAATGACATGCTATTCCCAAGCTAGTGCACTACATGTGTCCAGGGCGCTGTAGAGAATATACAGAACATAGGGTGACATCTTGTTCTTTCTGTTGTGTTTGTCTTGGCTTCAGGTACCACTATTCCCCAGCTCCTAAACAGCACCTCCAATAACCTCTACCTGACCTTCCAGTCAGACATCAGTGTGTCTGCAGCTGGGTTCCACCTGGAGTACACAGGTATGAGGAGACACACCTGGTTTACACTGTGTTACACAGTATGGAGAAAGACACACCTGGTTTAATCTGCATTATAGTGTCAAGAGAGACACACCTGGTTTATTATGGATTACACAGTATGGAGAGAGACACACCTGGTTTAATCTGGATTATAGTGTCAAGAGAGACACACCTGGTTTATTATGGATTACACAGTATGGAGAGAGACACACCTGGTTTAATCTGGATTATAGTGTCAAGAGAGACACACCTGGTTTATTATGGATTACACAGTATGGAGAGAGACACACCTGGTTTAATCTGGATTATAATGTCAGGAGAGACACACCTGGTTTATTATGGATTACACAGTATGGAGAGAGACACACCTAGTTTAATCTGGATTATAGTGTCAAGAGAGACACACCTGGTTTAATCTGGATTATAGTGTCAAGAGAGACACACCTGGTTTATTATGGATTATAGTGTCAAGAGAGACACACCTGGTTTAATCTGGATTATAGTGTCAAGAGAGACACACCTGGTTTATTATGGATTACACAGTATGGTACCTCTCTGGGTTCACACTGCTTTACCCCTCTGGGTTCACACTGCTTTACCTCTCTGGGTTCACACTGCTTTATCCCTCTGGGTTCACACTGCTTTACCCATCTGGGTTCACACTGCTTTACCCATCTGGGTTCACACTGCTTTACCCCTCTGGGTTCACACTGCTTTACCCCTCTGGGTTCACACTGCTTTACCCATCTGGGTTCACACTGCTTTACCTCTCTGGGTTCACACTGCCTTACCCCTCTGGGTTCACACTGCCTTACCCCTCTGGGTTCACACTGCTATACCCTTCTGGGTTCACACTGCTTTACCTCTCTGGGTTCACACTGCTTTACCCATCTGGGTTCACACTGCTTTACCCATCTGGGTTCACACTGCTTTACCCATCTGGGTTCACACTGCTTTACCTCTCTGGGTTCACACTGCCTTACCCCTCTGGGTTCACACTGCCTTACCCCTCTGGGTTCACACTGCCTTACCCCTCTGGGTTCACACTGCCTTACCCCTCTGGGTTCACACTGCTTTACCTATCTGGATTCACACTGCTTTACCTATCTGGGTTCACACTGCTTTACCTATCTGCTCATTACCCTCTGGGTTTACATGGGACATAACGTACAACAATACCAAGCACCCGTGAACCTAACCAGGGTTCTTAAATAGCCCACTGATTAACTAACCTATGTAACATTATATTAATAACAAGCACCTGTGAACCTAACCAGGGACCTTAAATAGCCCACTGATTAACTAACCTATGTAACATTATATTAATAACAAGCACCCGTGAACCTAACCAGGGTTCTTAAATAGCCCACTGATTAACTAACCTATGTAACATTATATTAATGACAAGCACCCGTGAACCTAACCAGGGACCTTAAATAGCCCACTGATTAACTAACCTATGTAACATTATATTAATGACAAGCACCCGTGAACCTAACCAGGGACCTTAAATAGCCCACTGATTAACTAACCTATGTAACATTATATTAATGACAAGCACCCGTGAACCTAACCAGGGACCTTAAATAGCCCACTGATTAACTAACCTATGTAACATTATATTAATGACAAGCACCCGTGAACCTAACCAGGGACCTTAAATAGCCCACTGATTAACTAACCTATGTAACATTATATTAATAACAAGCACCTGTGAACCTAACCAGGGACCTTAAATAGCCCACTGATTAACTAACCTATGTAACATTATATTAATGACAAGCACCCGTGAACCTAACCAGGGACCTTAAATAGCCCACTGATTAACTAACCTATGTAACATTATATTAATGACAAGCACCCGTGAACCTAACCAGGGACCTTAAATAGCCCACTGATTAACTAACCTATGTAACATTATATTAATAACAAGCACCCGTGACACTAACCAGGGACCTTAAATAGCCCACTTATTAACTAACCTATGTAACATTATATTAATAACAAGCACTCGTGACACTAACCAGGGACCTTAAATAGCCCACTTATTAACTAACCTATGTAACATTATATTAATAACAAGCACTCGTGACACTAACCAGGGACCTTAAATAGCCCACTGATTAACTAACCTATGTAACATATTAATAACAAGCACCTGTGAACCTAACCAGGGACCTTAAATAGCCCACTGATTAACTAACCTATGTAACATTATATTAATAACCAGCACCAGTGAACCTAACCAGGGACCTTAAATAGCCCACTGATTAACTAACCTATGCACAGCCGGATTAACAATTTTTTATGCCCAGGGCAACAAGACTCAAGGGCCCCCCAACCCCGCCCCAAAGCAAAAAAAGTCCCACAAAGTCTCACAAAGTCCCTATCATCAAGAGCATGTCCCTAAACTTAAGATCACGTTAATGCCCTACTACTATATATTCATAAAGTCCCTATCATCAAGAGCATGTCCCTAAACTTACGATCACGTTAATGCCCTACTACTATATTTTCATAAAGCCCCTATCATCAAGAGCATGTCCCTAAACTTACGATCATGTTAATGCCCTACTACTATATATTCATAAAGACCCTATCATCAAGAGTATGTCCCTAAACTTACGATCACGTTAATGCCCTACTACTATATATTCATAAAGACCCTATCATCAAGAGTATGTCCCTAAACTTAAGATCACGTTAATGCCCTACTACTATATATTTATAAAGACCCTACCATCAAGAGTATGTCCCTAAACTTAAGATCACGTTAATGCCCTACTACTATATATTCATAAAGTCCCTATCATCAAGAGTATGTCCCTACACTTAAGATCACGTTAATGCCCTACTACTATATATTCATAAAGTCCCTATCATCAAGAGCATGTCCCTAAACTTAAAGAATATTACAGTACAATTTTGTTTTAACAATTTGGCCTTAGAACTGGCCTCTTTAAAACTGAACTCATAAACACAAAAATATTTTATTATTATACTTTGCTTTAAAGGGTAACAACACTATAGAGGAAAAACTCATAGTCTACACAACATTTCAAATTAGGCTTGTACACGTCTATTAACTTTTATATATTTTCCTTTGCTTAACAGGTGACCCTTACACACTGGACTCCTTGACTTAAATCGTGTAAACTCAAAACATTTAATGCTATCAAAGATTCAAGATAGATTTTTACAATTTTAAAATGTTTATTAAACGTCTCTTACACCATTTCCTTAAAAAAAACAAAGCTGTGCAAAATGTGGGTGTCCTATATAAAACAATCTGAGAGTGGTTTGAATTAATAACGTTGAGACTTGTACTTTAGAGACGGTCCCTAACTATAAGCACACGGAGGTTTCTCTCAGTCGATCACCGCGGTGTAGTGAGGCTGCTTGCGGAAAACCGGACCTGATCTCGGCCTCCGACTATCCGTTGAATATCCAATATCGAACATCCAACCAACTTTACCTCGGTCTGAGATGAAGCAAATATATTTGTGCGGAAATTTCTCGCACTATAAAAACTAACCTTGCGAGAATGGTTTAAATTATGCGCAATCCCCGCAATCCCGCACCGAAATGCAAGCCCTGTTTCACAGAGCCCAGTGCCCCTTAGATGTTATGTGCCCCTGGGCAAGTGCCCAGTTGCCCTAATGGTTAATCCGGCCCTGAACTTATGTAACATTATATTAATATCAAGCACAGTGACACTAACCAGGGACCTTAAATAGCCCACTTATTAACTAACCTATGTAACGTTATATTAATAACAAGCACTCGTGACACTAACCAGGGACCTTAAATAGCCCACTGATTAACTAACCTATGTGTCCTCCTAATCAACATGATATATAGAAGTGCTCTCCCCTAACACCCTGTGACAACACACCCCACCAATCTGTGACAGCTGTACGGCAATGAATAGCAAGTAATGCAAGGATTAAGTCAGGATTAAGTCATGCAATTGCTCATATGCTGTAATCAGACTGGATTACTTTTATTTGGGATTACACTTTACATTAAAAATACATATTTGGTGTTTCTTCATATAATTGAAAGAACATCTACTTAAAGATCTGGGTCATGATTAAGGTTGTTTAGTACACCATCAAGATGTCCCACATGCTTTCAGATATTCCAATGTCCAGCTGAGCCCACATTAATAATGGTTGATTGCTTCTGTTGTATTCAAACAGTTTGAGTGAAGGGCCGGCTTTCTAAACCTTTCCACCTGTCCCAGCGGTGAAACTGACATAGGCACCCTATTGATATCCAGCATGTTGTTTTCTGCTAGTTTTCTTTCACTCTGGAGAAATGCTTTATGGTCGGGCAATTTCCAAATGTAATTCAGTGTTGAAAGCATCCATTACTCCTGGCAACGAGATGACGTTTCGGTCTGGAGAAGCTATGGTGAAAAGCAATCTCTTTATAATATAGAACGTAGCACTATCTTTAGCCTAATGTCATTGGCGGTGTGTGGTTGGACAGAGATGTTTGTGTGTGGATGGCATTTATAATATTTGGTCACAGGACAAATTAAATTAGCAGCATCTGGGTTTTACACCACGTAGCACCCAAAACTGAGATGACCAAACAGGATCACATCCTGACTGCACACAGTAGTTCAGGCCGGGATGACACACACACACGCATACTAACACTAACACACTAACACACACTAACACACAGACACACACACGCTCACTCGGCCAGAGCATCACACCAGTGATGGATGATGCAGTCGTGCTAATATTGTTAGCTCGTCTAAAACAAACAGCCTCACTGGGTTAGAGACTGGCTCCCAATGTGCCGTTTGTTCATTAACAGAAGTTTTTAAAGCACGACAAGACGAGGTAACCCAACATCTGCCCTACCAGTGGTACTAACCCAACCCAACATCTGCCCTACCAGTGGTACTAACCCAACCCAACATCTGCCCTACCAGTGGTACTAACCCAACCCAACATCTGCCCTACCAGTGGTACTAACCCAACCCAACATCTGCCCTACCAGTGGTACTAACCCAACCCAACATCTGCCCTACCAGTGGTACTAACCCAACCCAACATCTGCCCTACCAGTGGCACTAACCCAACCCAACATCTGCCCTACCAGTGGTACTAACCCAACCCAATATCTGCCCTACCAGTGGTACTAACCCAACCCAACATCTGCCCTACCAGTGGTACTAACCCAACCCAACATCTGCCCTACCAGTGGTACTAACCCAACCCAACATCTGCCCTACCAGTGGTACTAACCCAACCCAACATCTGCCCTACCAGTGGCACTAACCCAACCCAACATCTGCCCTACCAGTGGTACTAACCCAACCCAATATCTGCCCTACCAGTGGTACTAACCCAACCCAACATCTGCCCTACCAGTGGTATTAACCCAACACAACATCTGCCCTACCAGTGGTACTAACCCAACATCTGCCCTACCAGTGGTACTAACCCAACCCAACATCTGCCCTACCAGTGGTACTAACCCAACCCAACATCTGCCCTGCCAGTGGTACTAACCCAACCCAACATCTGCCCTGCCAGTGGTACTAACCCAACATCTGCCCTACCAGTGGTACTAACCCAACCCAAAATCTGCCCTGCCAGTGGTACTAACCCAACCCAACATCTGCCCTGCCAGTGGTACTAACCCAACTCTGTGTTTAGGCACTGTCTGTATTGCACAATTAGGATACAAATTCCTCACTGAAGCTGCGTGTCTGTACTGCTCTCTGGTGTAATATCTCGAATGCTAATGCGTTCCTGTTCAGACGAGAACAAATTTCTGTCTGTGTTAGAAGGTAATCTAAAAGATTCTGCCAAAGCATATATTATATATTGTTGTTAGTTTCTGTTCCTTCGGTATAGTTCACACACAGTGGATACCACACAGTGGATACCACACAGTGGATACCACACAGAGGATACCACACAGAGGATACCACACAGAGGATACCACACAGAGGATACCACACAGAGGATACCACACAGAGGATACCACACAGTGGATACCACACAGTGGATACCACACAGTGGATACCACACAGTGGATACCACACAGTGGATACCACACAGAGGATACCACACAGAGGATACCACACAGAGGATACCACACAGAGGATACCACACAGTGGATACCACACAGTGGATACCACACAGAGAATACCACACAGAGGATACCACACAGAGGATACCACACAGATGATACCACACAGTGGATACCACACACAGAATATGTTAGTGGCCACACCGCTAACATATTTTGGACCTTACATTATCACTGTTCTTTTAAGTTTTACGTTTGCATCTGTGACTTCAAAAGCAGCCGGTCGTTGATGGAGAAAACAGCATTTCCTGTCACCGCCGGGGGCATTTTCCTTTTTTGGCGTAACAGTTGAGAGTTTGATCCCACAGCTGTAGCTGTGCCTTGTGCGTCACACAACCATAGCTGCTCGTCATATCTCTCTGCAGCGAGCCCAGCCCACTACATCCCACCTGGAGGTGTACCCATAAGAGCCTGTTATAAGAGCCTGTTATAAGTGCCCGTTATAAGAGCCCGTTATAAGAGCCCGTTATAAGAGCCCGTTATAAGAGCCTGTTATAAGAGCCTGTTATAAGAGCCTGTTATAAGAGCCTGTTATAAGAGCCTGTTATAAGAGCCCGTTATAAGAGCCTGTTATAAGAGCCTGTTATAAGAGCCTGTTATAAGAGCCTGTTATAAGAGCCCGTTATAAGAGCCCGTTATAAGAGCCCGTTATAAGAGCCCGTTATAAGAGCCCGTTATAAGAGCCCGTTATAAGAGCCCGTTATAAGAGCCCGTTATAAGAGCCCGTTATAAGAGCCCGTTATAAGAGCCCGTTATTAGCCCGTTATAAAGCCCGTTAGCCCGTTATAAGAGCCCGTTATAAGAGTAAGAGCCGTTATAAGAGCCCGTTATAAGAGCCCGTTATAAGAGCCCGTTATAAGAGCCCGTTATAAGAGCCCGTTATAAGAGCCCGTTATAAAGTTATAAGAGCCCGTTATAAGAGCCCGTTATAAGAGCCCGTTATAAGAGCCCGTTATAAGAGCCCGTTATAAGAGCCCGTTATAAGAGCCCGTTATAAGAGCCCGTTATAAGAGCCCGTTATAAGAGCCCGTTATAAGAGCCCGTTATAAGAGCCCGTTATAAGAGCCCGTTATAAGAGCCCGTTATAAGAGCCCGTTATAAGAGCCCGTTATAAGAGCCCGTTATAAGAGCCCGTTATAAGAGCCCGTTATAAGAGCCCGTTATAAGAGCCCGTTATAAGAGCCCGTTATAAGAGCCCGTTATAAGAGCCCGTTATAAGAGCCCGTTATAAGAGCCCGTTATAAGAGCCCGTTATAAGAGCCCGTTATAAGAGCCCGTTATAAGAGCCCGTTATAAGAGCCTGTTATAAGAGCCTGTTATAAGAGCCTGTTATAAGAGCCTGTTATAAGAGCCTGTTATGTTATAAGAGCCCGTTATAAGAGCCCGTTATAAGAGCCCGTTATAAGAGCCCGTTATAAGAGCCCGTTATAAGAGCCCGTTATAAGAGCCCGTTATAAGAGCCCGTTATAAGAGCCTGTTATAAGAGCCTGTTATAAGAGCCCGTTATAAGAGCCCGTTATAAGAGCCCGTTATAAGAGCCCGTTATAAGAGCCCGTTATAAGAGCCCGTTATAAGAGCCTGTTATAAGAGCCTGTTGACATGATGGCTAGCACCGGGTTCTGTACATGACTATTTCCATTTTTTTGATTGGTTTTCTTTGCGTGTTTCCCACTTGTAGGCTTGTACAAGTCCACTTAGAGTCAGTGCCTCTCCTCAGGGCTCTCTCACCACTTAGAGCGGCCCCGCGAGCATGAATTGGAATATGGGCCTCGAGCCTGTGATCCAATTGGAGCCAGGCAGGATCCCTTTTTGTCAATTCCCACTGGGACTATGGGATGTTTGGCTTGTCTACAGATATTGTGTTATTGAAGAACAACACTTGATCCTGTTCCATTCTTTTCCCCGTCATGTAGTAGAGACATATTGGTGGCTGAGGTTTAGGCACAATATAAAGGGTGTCTAAAAGCATGTGTGGAAAATCGGAAGCAGATTGCTGAGTGTCAGCAGCTGAAATAGGCCTTTAAAAGCCCAATTTAGAAAAACGCAATCGCAGAAAAAAATCACACTTTGGAGACGCGAGTATCACTGAATATAAAATGATATCCCATCTGTCTCTGCTGCCACCAGGGTGAGAGTTAGCTTTAACAGGTGAGAGTTAGCTGTAACAGGTGAGAGTTAGCTGTAACAGGTGAGAGTTAGCTGTAACAGGTGAGAGTTAGCTGTAACAGGTGAGAGTTAGCTGTTACAGGTGAGAGTTAGCTGTAACAGGTGAGAGTTAGCTGTAACAGGTGAGAGTTAGCTGTAACAGGTGAGAGTTAGCTGTAACAGGTGAGAGTTAGCTGTTACAGGTGAGAGTTAGCTGTTACAGGTGAGAGTTAGCTGTAACAGGTGAGAGTTAGCTGTAACAGGTGAGAGTTAGCTGTTACAGGTGAGAGTTAGCTGTTACAGGTGAGAGTTAACTGTAACAGGTGAGAGTTAGCTGTAACACGTGAGAGTTAGCTGTAACACGTGAGAGTTAGCTGTAACACGTGAGAGTTAGCTGTAACACGTGAGAGATAACTGTAACAGGTGAGAGTTAGCTGTAACAGATGAGAGTTAGCTGTAACAGGTGAGAGTTAGCTGTAACAGATGAGAGTTAGCTGTAACAGATGAGAGTTAGCTGTAACAGGTGAGAGTTAGCTGTAACAGGTGAGAGTTAGCTGTTACAGGTGAGAGTTAGCTGTTACAGGTGAGAGTTAGCTGTTACAGGGGAGAGTTAGCTGTTACAGGGGTGAGTTAGCTGTAACAGGTGAGAGTTAGCTGTTACAGGTGAGAGTTAGCTGTAACAGGTGAGAGTTAGTTGTAACAGATGAGAGTTAGCTGTAACAGATGAGAGTTAGCTGTAACAGGTGAGAGTTAGCTGTAACACGTGAGAGTTAGCTGTTACAGGTGAGATGTTCAAAGTGATTAAAACAAGGTAAATGTCAGCTAAAGGGCTGTAGGGTTTTTTCAGCCGTTGTAAAGGGTTTGGTTTTTATGGCCCAGCCCGGTTCTTTACGTCCAGACAAGTGATTGCTATTGCCTGGTGTGTGTTCTGACTCTGTCCTAATATGGCCCGGTTCTTTACGTCCAGACAAGTGATTGCTATTGCCTGGTGTGTGTTCTGACTCTGTCCTAATATGGTCCGTTTCTTTACGTCCAGACAAGTGATTGCTATTGCCTGGTGTGTGTTCTGACTCTGTCCTAATATGGCCCGGTTCTTTACGTCCAGACAAGTGATTGCTATTGCCTGGTGTGTGTTCTGACTCTGTCCTAATATGGTCCGTTTCTTTACGTCCAGACAAGTGATTGCTATTGCCTGGTGTGTGTTCTGACTCTGTCCTAAGCAATAGGTTTGGATTCATGCCCAGAACCACAACCACTCCTCAGCGGGATCCGAGTGGGCGAGCGGTTCACCGTGGGCGACATGGTTTCCTTTCAGTGCAACCAAGGCTACACCCTGCAGGTGAGCACACACACACAAGCACACACACGCACACACACACACACGCACACTCACACACACGCACGCACACACATACACACACACACACACATAAGCACACGCACGCACACACACACACACACACACCCACACACACACACACACACACACACACACTCTCTCTCTCTGCAAGGCAGACTCTGTCTGATGGTATGATATACAGATCCAGGAAATACACTGAAGTCTAAAAAATAAATAGTTAAAACATGTGTTTTATTTATACACACACCTGGTTTTTTAAACAGTAGGAAACTCCAATGAATGTTTACATTATCCAGCTCAATACCAGTAGCTTATTGAATGTGCCGGGGTGAACTGGGGTGAACCGGGATGAACCAGGGGGAACAGGAGTGAACCGGGGACTCTATGGGGACTCTATGGTGACTCTATGCAGACTCTATGGGGACTCTAAGGCAGAAGTTTCAGAGAAAACACAATTTTTTTCTTACCTCACACGTCCTTAAAGTGAAACCAGTGTCTCATTTGCTAATCTCTAACTCTCTCATTTAATTTCCTTGTGCATTTGAGTGTGGCATTGTTTTTAGGCAGTTTACTTAATCGTCCAGAGGCCCACAGAAAGATGTTAGCCTCCACTACTACTGGTTACTCATCTGTTGTTTTATGAAACCCAGATGAAACAGATGCCAACGCTATTCTAAAAAACCAGTACTGTCTAAACACAGTCTTTTTTTAGAAAGTTAATAGCTGATAGAGCAATCTGAATGTGTATGTTGTGTCCTTTAGCACTAAAAGCGTTAGCTATTTGAACCTTAGCATTGTTTCATGTGGAACCAGGCCACTGGTTTGTTTATTTCATAAGTGATAATAATAGTCCACTCTTTATGCACAGTTTGCTTTAACAAAGTGTTTTAAGGGAGTACTTCAGGATAACTCAAATTCTGTTTGAATAACCTCTCTCTTCTCTATCCTCTCTCTGCTCTATCCTCTCTCTGCTCTATCCTCTCTCTGCTCTATCCTCTCTCTGCTCTATCCTCTCTGCTCTATCCTCTCTGTGCTCTATCCTCTCTCTGCTCTATCCTCTCTCTTCTCTATCCTCTCTCTGCTCTATCCTCTCTCTGCTCTATCCTCTCTTCTCTATCCTCTCTCTGCTCTATCCTCTCTCTGCTCTATCCTCTCTCTGCTCTATCCTCTCTCTGCTCTATCCTCTCTGTGCTCTATCCTCTCTCTGCTCTATCCTCTCTCTTCTCTATCCTCTCTTCTCTATCCTCTCTCTGCTCTATCCTCTCTCTGCTCTATCCTCTCTCTGCTCTATCCTCTCTCTGCTCTATCCTCTCTCTGCTCTATCCTCTCTCTGCTCTATCCTCTCTCTGCTCTATCCTCTCTCTGCTCTATCCTCTCTCTGCTCTATCCTCTCTCTGCTCTATCCTCTCTCTGCTCTATCCTCTCTCTGCTCTATCCTCTCTCTGCTCTATCCTCTCTCTGCTCTATCCTCTCTCTGCTCTATCCTCTCTCTGCTCTATCCTCTCTCTGCTCTAACCTCTCTCTGTGCTCTAACCTCTCTGCTCTAACCTCTCTCTGCTCTAACCTTTCTCTACTCTATAATTAGAGGTAATAATTATCTTGATCTACACAATATTTCATGACCTTTATGAGTATCTGAGCTAGTCAGTTGTAACTACGTGTGACCGGTGAGCAATGAGAGGATCAAGGAAGCAGCAGGCTGATGAATTTAGATTTTGCACTCGCTGATCAATTTGAAAATCTCTGACAGGAATTCCAATATCTACGGTAACGGGATGATCACAGATCTTCATGATGAAATTATCATTTTTTCCAGGGCTGTTTCATCTTCCCCTGCCATCTTTTTCCCGATACTGTAGCAGTACTACAACCGTCGTTAAACACAACTTTTCTGAGAAGAACTCCCTGTCCTCTCCATTGCTCATTTCTGCACCTAATTCAAAGTACCTTCCTCCATTTAGCTGAACATTTCTGTCTGAAAGGGTTCTTTGCTCCCTTCCGTTTTCTCTGTTTGCAGGTTTCCATAGTAACGGCTTCGTTTTAAACTGCTCTTAAGATGAGAGCGAGAGAGAAAGCGAGAGAGAGAGCTGTTAGCTTATTTTCATTGGTCTGAAAAAAAGACATATTATTGTTATTTAAATAGCGATTGTAGACAACATAACTTACTTTTAAAAAATGTAAGGAAATATGTCAGCCTAAAACTTCTGGATTTGAATGCAGTTGAGATAAATGTATTTGCAGAAAATGTTTTTACTGTAACTTTTTTCGTTGTATTGTTGTGTGGATGGAGCAGCACATTGTGCCGTTGTCATGGCTGCTGTGTGAAGTCAACGAATCCAGAAGTTTCTTTAGTGTTTCTTCACTTTAGTGTTTCTGCCTCCCAATCAGCACTCCAGGTAGTGCCCTAGATTTGGACTAGGGCCTGATTTGGGAGGCAGCTGTGCATTCAATACAATGCTGAATAGTTTGTCTGTTTTTTGTTGGTTCCCACAGGGTAATGAGTACATCACATGTATGCCAGGTCCTGTCAGACGCTGGAATCACCCGGTTCCTCTGTGCATAGGTAATGTAATCCTTATGGTAATGTATTCCTTATGGTAATGAAATGCTTATGGTAATGTATTCCTTATGGTAATGTAATCCTTATGGTAATGTAATCCTTAGGGTAATGTATTCCTTATGGTAATGTGTTCCTTATGGTAATGTATTCCTAATGTATTCCTTATAGTAATATATTCCTTACGGTAATGTAATCATTATGGTAATGTAATCCTTATGGTAATGTATTCCTTATGGTAATGTAATCCTTATGGTAATGTAATCCTTATGGTAATGTTATCCTTATGGTAATGTTTTCCTTATGGTAATGTATTCCTTATGTATTCCTTATAGTAATATATTCCTTATGGTAATGTAATCCTTATGGTAATGTATTCCTTATGGTAATGTGTTCCTTATGGTAATGTATTCCTAATGTATTCCTTATAGTAATATATTCCTTACGGTAATGTAATCATTATGGTAATGTAATCCTTATGGTAATGTATTCCTTATGGTAATGTAATCCTTATGGTAATGTAATCCTTATGGTAATGTAATCCTTATGGTAATGTTATCCTTATGGTAATGTATTCCTTATGGTCATGTATTCCTTATGTATTCCTTATAGTAATATATTCCTTATGGTAATGTAATCCTTATGGTAATGTATTCCTTATGGTAATGTATTCCTTATGGTAATGTAATCCTTATGGTAATGTAATCCTTATGGTAATGTATTCCTTATGGTAATGTATTCCTTATGGTAATGTATTCCTCATGGTAATGTATTCCTCATGGTAATGTATTCTTTATGGTAATGTATTCTTTATGGTTATGTATTCCTTATGGTAATGTATTCTTTATGGTAATGTATTCCTTATGGTAATGTATTCCTCATGGTAATGTATTCCTCATGGTAATGTATTCTTTATGGTAATGTATTCTTTATGGTAATGTATTCCTTATGGTAATGTATTCCTTATGGTAATGTATTCTTTATGGTAATGTATTCCTCATGGTAATGTATTCTTTATGGTAATGTATTCTTTATGGTAATGTATTCCTTATGGTAATGTATTCTTTATGGTAATGTATTCCTTATGGTAATGTATTCTTTATGGTAATGTATTCTTTATGGTTATGTATTCCTTATGGTAATGTATTCTTTATGGTTATGTATTCCTTATGGTAATGTATTCTTTATGGTAATGTATTCCTCATGGTAATGTATTCCTCATGGTAATGTATTCTTTATGGTAATGTATTCTTTATGGTAATGTATTCCTTATGGTAATGTATTCTTTATGGTAATGTATTCTTTATGGTTATGTATTCCTTATGGTAATGTATTCTTTATGGTTATGTATTCCTTATGGTAATGTATTCTTTATGGTAATGTATTCCTCATGGTAATGTATTCCTCATGGTAATGTATTCTTTATGGTAATGTATTCTTTATGGTAATGTATTCCTTATGGTAATGTATTCTTTATGGTAATGTATTCCTCATGGTAATGTATTCCTCATGGTAATGTATTCCTTATGGTAATGTATTCTTTATGGTAATGTATTCTTTATGGTTATGTATTCCTTATGGTAATGTATTCTTTATGGTTATGTATTCCTTATGGTAATGTATTCTTTATGGTAATGTATTCCTCATGGTAATGTATTCCTCATGGTAATGTATTCTTTATGGTAATGTATTCCTTATGGTAATGTATTCTTTATGGTAATGTATTCCTCATGGTAATGTATTCCTCATGGTAATGTATTCTTTATGGTAATGTATTCTTTATGGTTATGTATTCCTTATGGTAATGTATTCTTTATGGTTATGTATTCCTTATGGTAATGTATTCTTTATGGTAATGTATTCCTCATGGTAATGTATTCCTCATGGTAATGTATTCTTTATGGTAATGTATTCTTTATGGTAATGTATTCCTTATTGTAATGTAACCACAGTTAACACTACAATACTACACTGATTGGTCAGGTGCCTCAGCACTGTGAACACACTTGAAATCCCCACTGATGATATGCATAGAGACACACACACTTACACAGACATGCACTCCCACTGATGGATGTACACAAGACAACGCTTACACACAAACACACACACGGACAAGCACACACACACACACGCAAGCACACACACTGACAATTCCTTTCCCAGTACTTTGCACATAAAATATCTGTCAGAAGGGAACAAGGCCAGAGGTTTAATTATTTTACCTCTGCAGCCTCTAATTGCATTACACAAAGTTATTTACATAAGACTGCTGTGTGTGTGTGTGTGTGTGTGTGTGTGTGGTGTGTGTGAGTGTGTGTGTGTGTCTGTCTGTCTGTCTGCGTGCGTGTGTGTGTGCGTTAGCAGCTGTGTGTGAGTGTTGGGGGGAGAGAGAGAGAGAGAGGGGGAGAGAGGGGGAGAGAGAGGGAGGGGGAGCGGGGTGGCTGAGAAAAAGAGCAGAAAGGACCAAACAAGTCTGTGTGTGTGTGTTAATTGCATCATGCAGGCATATTACTGTCGGTAACATAAGAGTAAAGTGTGTGTGTTTGTTAAAATGTGTTTAAAGAGGGAGTTCATGATTTCAATGATTTTGTTAATATAAATCCCCAAAGTCAATTGAATACAACATTTAGGTGTCCCTTTGAAATGAATTCAGAGGTGATCTCACCAGGCTAACAAGCTTACGACTAAAGACTGTGAGTCTGGATGAACAGATTGGATGCCTGCAAGGGTTTGAATGCAGCCTCCTTCAAATTTCATGCAGAGATTTCAAAATGTTATCCACATGTTCATCTGACTCTAGGGACAGAAATAAAGGACCTAATTGACAAAATCCTCAACTATTCTTTTACACTCAAAAGCAGTAGCAGCCTTAAATATATATGTGTGTGTCTGTGTGTCTGTGTGTCTGTCTGTCTGTCTGTCAGTGTGTGTCTGTGTGTCTGTCTGTGTGTCTGTGTGTCTGTCTCTGTCTGTCTGTCTGTCTGTGTGTCTGTCTGTCTGTCTGTCTGTCTGTATGTATATCTGTCTGTGTGTGTCTGTCTGTCTGTGTGTCTGTCTGTCTGTCTGTCCGTTTGTGTAGAACTGCATTGGTCTGACTGGCTGCTGGACAAACGCTTTGATGCTATTGAAAACAGACATGTGAATTTATTTCCATATCAAACGCCACATGTCATGTTTAATACAGCGGCAGTACTGCTGACATGAGACATTTGACATGTGATGTTTCACCGTGTCTCTCTGTCTCTCTGTCCCTCTCTCTCTCTCTCTCTGTCTCTTTCTGTCTCTCTGTCTCATTCTCTGTGTCTCTCTTTCAGGTAACATGTGTGTGTGTACTGTGTGTATCCTCAGCTCAGTGTGGGGGCTCCATGACAGGCTACAGAGGGGTGGTCCTGAGCCCAGGCTACCCAGGGAATTACCCCAGTAGTCAGGACTGCATCTGGGTGGTCACACTTCCCATCGGTTTTGGTCAGTGGTGCTGTTGATGTTGTTGTTGTGCTGTTGTTGTTGTTACTCTGTTGTTGTTGTTGCTCTTTTGTTGTTGTTTTGTTGCTGTTGTTCTGTTGTGTTGTTGATGTTCTGTTTTTGTCGTTGCTCTGTTGTTGTTCTGTTGTTGTGATCAGTTCTCCAGTAAAACATAAGTTAATCACAAATGTTTTATACATGTTAACAAAATATATCCCAGGATAACTCAAAGAACAAACATCTCTCCTTCCCTCACCTCCCTCCCTTCCTTCTGTGTTCTCTCCTTCCCTCACCTCCCTCCCTTCCTTCTGTGTTCTCTCCTTCCCTCACCTCCCTCCCTTCCTTCTGTGTTCTTTCCTTCCCTCACCTCCCTCCCTTCCTTCTGTGTTCTCCCCTTCCCTCACCTCCCTCCCTCCCTACTCTCCGGCTTTCATTCCAGGCGTCCACCTGCAGTTTCTGAACTTCTCCACCGAGGCTGTCCATGACTACCTGGAGGTTCGGAGTGGCAGCCTGGAGACGGGCACGGTGATCGATAGGTTTAGTGGGTCAGTGGTGCCGGGCTCTTTGTTCAGTACCACCCACGAGACCAGCTTCTTCTTCCACAGTGATTACTCCCAGAACAAACCTGGCTTCCACATCATCTACGAGGGTGAGAGGCCCAGATGTTTTCTGCAATAGGTTTCCTTTAACCATTAACACACCTATTAACCAATCCCTTTCTATTTCCTGTTGACCTCCAGCCTATGAGCTACAGCGCTGCCCCGACCCGAGGCCGTTCCTCAACGGTGTGGTGATTGGTGGAGACTTTGGCGTGGGCCTGACTATCTCGTTTGAATGCCTACCTGGGTACTCTCTGATCGGAGAGGCGTCCCTCACCTGCCTGCATGGAATTAGCCGTGACTGGAACTACCCCATACCACGCTGTGAAGGTGACTGTTGAACGAGAACGTCCTAAAGACGAGACACAACCTCCTGACGTTCCTAACAACACATATTTAACTATCTTTAGTAGTGTTTTGGAGTCTGGTACTGATCCAATCCTAGCCTGTTATATTAATGAATGACTTGAAGACAGGTGTGAGACAGTCAACACGTGTCAGGTGAACATAGCTGGCAAGAACAGGAGCTTAGATGGTTAGGTTAAGCAAAGGGCACCCAAAAAAATGTATTATTAACAGCTTAGTTGTATAAAATAGGGGAAACAAAGGTATTGTATAAGTATCGATATGGGCAGGTACTGGAGGTTGCAGTATCGATATGGGCAGGTACTGGAGGTTGCAGTATTGATATGGGCAGGTACTGGAGGTTGCAGTATCGATATGGGCAGATACTGGAGGTTGCAGTATCGATATGGGCAGGTACTGGTGGTTGCAGTATCGATATGGGCAGATACTGGAGGTTGCAGTATCAATATGGGCAGATACTGGAGGTCGCAGTATCAATATGGGCAGGTGCTGGAGGTCGCAGTATCGAGATGGGCAGATACTGGAGGTTGCAGTATCGATATGGGCAGGTACTGAAGGTTGCAGTATCAATATGGGCAGGTAATGGAGGTTGCAGTATCAATATGGCCAGATACTGGAGGTCGCAGTATCAATATGGGCAGGTACTGGAGGTTGCAGTATCGATATGGGCAGATACTGGAGGTTGCAGTATCAATATGGGCAGGTACTGGAGGTTGCAGTATCGATATGGGCAGATACTGGAGGTTGCAGTATCGATATGGGCAGGTACTGGAGGTTGCAGTATCGTTATGGGCAGATACTGGAGGTTGCAGTATCGATATGGGCAGGTACTGAAGGTTGCAGTATCAATATGGGCAGGTAGTGGAGGTTGCAGTATCAATATGGCCAGATACTGGAGGTCGCAGTATCAATATGGGCAGGTACTGGAGGTTGCAGTATCGATATGGGCAGATACTGGAGGTTGCAGTATCAATATGGGCAGGTACTGGAGGTTGCAGTATCGATATGGGCAGATACTGGAGGTTGCAGTATCGATATGGGCAGGTACTGGAGGTTGCAGTATCGTTATGGGCAGGTACTGGAGGTTGCAGTATCGATAAGGGCAGGTACTGGAGGTTGCAGTATCGATATGGGCAGGTACTGGAGGTTGCAGTATCAATATGGGCAGGTACTGGAGGTTGCAGTATCGATATGGGCAGGTACTGGAGGTTGCAGTATCGATATGGGCAGGTACTGGAGGTTGCAGTATCGATATGGGCAGGTACTGGAGGTTGCAGTATCGATATGGGCAGGTACTGGAGGTTGCAGTATCGATATGGGCAGGTACTGGAGGTTGCAGTATCGATATGGGCAGGTACTGGAGGTTGCAGTATTGATATGGGCAGATACTGTAGGTTGCAGTATCAATATGGGCAGGTACTGGAGGTTGCAGTATCAATATGGGCAGGTACTGGAGGTTGCAGTATCGATATGGGCAGGTACTGAAGGTTGCAGTATCGATATGGGCAGGTACTGGAGGTTGCAGTATCGATATGGGCAGGTACTGGAGGTTGCAGGTTGGGCAGGTACTGGAGGTTGCAGTATCGATATGGGCAGGTACTGGAGGTTGCAGTATCGATATGGGCAGGTACTGGAGGTTGCAGTATCGATATGGGCAGGTACTGGAGGTTGCAGTATCGATATGGGCAGGTACTGGAGGTTGCAGTATTGATATGGGCAGGTACTGGAGGTTGCAGTATTGATATGGGCAGATACTGGAGGTTGCAGTGTTGATATGGGCAGGTACTGGAGGTTGCAGTATTGATATGGGCAGGTACTGGAGGTTGCAGTATTGATATGGGCAGGTACTGGAGGTTGCAGTATTGATATGGGCAGATACTGGAGGTTGCAGTATTGATATGGGCAGGTACTGGAGGTTGCAGTATTGATATGGGCAGGTACTGGAGGTTGCAGTATCGATATGGGCAGGTACTGGAGGTTGCAGTATTGATATGGGCAGGTACTGGAGGTTGCAGTATCGATATGGGCAGGTACTGGAGGTTGCAGTATCGATATGGGCAGATACTGGAGGTTGCAGTATTGATATGGGCAGGTACTGGAGGTTGCAGTATTGATATGGGCAGGTACTGGAGGTTGCAGTATCGATATGGGCAGGTACTGGAGGTTGCAGTATCGATATGGGCAGGTACTGGAGGTTGCAGTATCGATATGGGCAGGTACTGGAGGTTGCAGTATTGATATGGGCAGGTACTGGAGGTTGCAGTATTGATATGGGCAGGTACTGGAGGTTACAGTATTGATATGGGCAGGTACTGGAGGTTGCAGTATCGATATGGGCAGATACTGGAGGTTGCAGTATTGATATGGGCAGGTACTGGAGGTTGCAGTATCGATATGGGCAGATACTGGAGGTTGCAGTATTGATATGGGCAGATACTGTAGGTTGCAGTATTGATATGGGCAGGTACTGGAGGTTGCAGTATTGATATGGGCAGATACTGTAGGTTGCAGTATCGATATGGGCAGATACTGGAGGTTGCAGTATTGATATGGGCAGATACTGGAGGTTGCAGTATTGATATGGGCAGGTACTGGAGGTTGCAGTATCGATATGGGCAGATACTGGAGGTTGCAGTATCGTTATCGGTATGGGACATAAAACAGTGATGGTCTCTAACCTGCAGTCTTTATAAAGAAAGGAGGAATTGTTTTCCTGTTGCATCTTCAAACGTGGTGTTGTTGGGACGATGTTGGCTCTGGGCTGTCAGTACACGCCTTCAACGCCTGTTTTGCTTTCACTCCTCCTGGTTCAATGTCAGACGTTGCTCCCACAGTTGAGCGATTACGACCTCAGGTTGTCAGCATCTCGGCACCAAGTCGGTGTATGAAATGTCAAGCAGCTGTGGGATCTGGTCAAAAGTAGTGCACTACTGGTTAGGGTATAGGGCGGTGTTTGGGATACTGCTGTGGTTTATCACGGCACTACACACATCTACAGGCAATAACAATATCATGCTTGGTTATGGTTGCTTTAATAACGGTTAGCCAATGTACTGGGGGTTTATGTCCTGGTGTAAATCAAAAGACCTAATGGGGGGTTTATTCATCTCTCCATCTCTCTCTCTCTCTTTCTGTCTCTCTCGCTCTGTCTTTCTTTCTGTCTCTCTCTCTCTCTCTCTCTCTCTCTCTCTCTGTCTTTCTGTCTCTCTCGCTCTCTCTCTCTGTCTTTCTTTCTGTCTCTCTCTCTGTCTGTCTCTCTTTCTATCTCTCTCTGTCTCTCTTTCTGTCTCTCTCTCTCGGTCTCTTTGTTGCTCGATTTCTTTAGATTTTCATGATAAGGTTTTTGATGATATTTTTTTTTTTTTAAGTGTAAGGACTCAATCGAAATACATTTGTTCACATCTTGGCTGTTCACATATTGGCTGTTTACATCTTGGCTGTTCACATTGTGGCTGTTCACATATTGGCTGTTTACATCTTGGCTGTTCACATCTTGGCTGTTCACATCTTGGCTGTTCACATCTTGGCTGTTCACATCTTGGCTGTTCACATCTTGCCTGTTCACATCTTGGCTGTTCACATCTTGGCTGTTCACATATTGGCTGTTCACATCTTGGCTGTTCACATCTTGGCTGTTCACATCTTGGCTGTTCACATCTTGCCTGTTCACATCTTGGCTGTTCACATTGTGGCTGTTCACATATTGGCTGTCTACATCTTGGCTGTTCACATCTTGGCTGTTCACATCTTGGCTGTTCACATCTTGGCTGTTCACATCTTGGCTGTTCACATATTGGCTGTTCATATTGTGGCTGTTCACATATTGGCTGTTCACATATTGGCTGTTCACATATTGGCTCTTTACAACTTCACATCTTGGCTCTTCACATCTTAGCTCTTCACATCTTGGCTCTTCACGTCTTGGCTGTTCACATCTTGGCTCTTCACGTAGCCAGCCTTCTGTTGTCGGCTAAGGATGCCCTGTCTGGATGGCATTGCCATGCACATTGAGTCAAGGATCAGGTGTTATTCTACTTATTTTAGTACTTAGAAAAAGGTGACAATTCTCAGTTGGCTCTTTTCAGTGTTTTGTTTAGGTCTAACTTGTTCTCTGGAGGCTCTGAGGGTTCTTTTTGGGTTTGTGAACAGAACCTCAAAACCAGCACTCTTCAGAGGCTCTTCTCTGACAGAGCATCTAAGCAGATAAAGGCTTTGTTATGGACGGTTTGGATAATTAGCGTGTAGCGTCTGATTTCTGCACAACACACATTATTTATTTTGGGCTTTTCATACTCTGTGGAAACTCTGCAGTCTCAAATGCGTGCTTGTCACATTTTATTAAATGGTTGTTAACTGATTGGAACAACAGACTCTAAATGGGGTGTTGAGTTGTCTGTGATGATGTTAAAGGCCTTTGTGGTCTTGTCTCTCGTGTTATTGGCAGTCTCATCCATGTTAACGTGGTGGGTCCAGGTTCTGAATGAATCTTTCTCTGTCCAAACCTCACTCCCCCCCCACCATCCCAGCGTTGTGTGGAGGTAATGTCACAACTATAAATGGGACCATTTACTCTCCCGGACACCCCGCTGAGTACCCCAACTTCCAGGACTGTCTTTGGAGTGTGAAGGTTCCCCCAGGAAATGGCATCTACATCAACTTCACCATTCTCAACACTGAACCAATCTATGACTACATCACTGTCTGGTGAGTACGCCATCAACGGATCCAGATTTGATCCAGATCACTAGTTGATGTAGTCCACTCTAACCCCTATAGAACCAGGTCAGACGTAGTCCACTCTAACCCCTATAGAACCAGGTCAGATGTAGTCCACTCTAACCCCAATAGAACCAGGTCAGATGTAGTCCACTCTAACCCCTATAGAACCAGGTCAGATGTAGTCCACTTAAACCCCTATAGACCCAGGTCAGATGTAGTCCACTCTAACCCCAATAGAACCAGGTCAGATGTAGTCCACTCTAACCCCTATAGAACCAGGTCAGATGTAGTCCACTCTAACCCCTATAGAACCAGGTCAGATGTAGTCCACTCTAACCCCTATAGAACCAGGTCAGATGTAGTCCACTCTAACCCCTATAGAACCAGGTCAGATGTAGTCCACTCTAACCCCAATAGAACCAGGTCAGATGTAGTCCACTCTAACCCCAATAGAACCAGGTCAGATGTAGTCCACTCTAACCCCAATAGAACCAGGTCAGATGTAGTCCACTCTAACCCCTATAGAACCAGGTCAGATGTAGTCCACTAACCCCTATAGAACCTAACCCCTATAGAACCAGGTCAGATGTAGTCCACTCTAACCCCTATAGAACCAGGTCAGATGTAGTCCACTCTAACCCCTATAGAACCCAGATGTAGTCCACTCTAACCCCTATAGAACCAGGTCAGAGTAGAACCAGGTCAGAACCAGGTCAGATGTAGTAGAACCCAGTCCACTCTAACCCCTATAGAACCAGGTCAGATGTAGTCCACTCTAACCCCTATAGAACCAGGTCAGATGTAGTCCACTCTAACCCCTATAGAACCAGGTCAGATGTAGTCCACTCTAACCCCTATAGAACCAGGTCAGATGTAGTCCACTCTAACCCCTATAGAACCAGGTCAGATGTAGTCCACTCTAACCCCAATAGAACCAGGTCAGATGTAGTCCACTCTAACCCCTATAGAACCAGGTAACCCCAATAGAACCAGGTCAGATGTAGTCCAGGTCTCTAACCCCAATAGAACCCAGATAGAACCAGGTCAGATGTAGTAACCCCACCAGGTCAGATGTAACCCCTATAGAACCAGGTCAGATGTAGTCCAGTCCACTAACCCCTATAACCCCTATAGAACCAGGTCAGATGTAGTCCACTCTAACCCCAGGTCAGATGTAGTCCACTCTAACCCCTATAGAACCAGGTCAGATGTAGTCCATAGAACCAGGTCAGATGTAGTCCCTAACCCAGGTCAGATAGAACCAGGTCAGATGTAGTCCACTCTAACCCCTATAGAACCAGGTCAGATGTAGTCCACTCTAACCCAGGTCAGATATAGAACCAGGTCAGATGTAGTCCACTCTAACCCCTATAGAACCAGGTCAGATGTAGTCCACTAACCCTATAGAACCAGGTCAGATGTAGTCCACTCTAACCCCTATAGAACCAGGTCAGATGTAGTCCACTCTAACCCCAATAGAACCAGGTCAGATGTAGTCCACTCTAACCCCTATAGACCCAGGTCAGATGTAGTCCACTCTAACCCCTATAGAACCAGGTCAGATGTAGTCCACTCTAACCCCTATAGACCCAGGTCAGATGTAGTCCACTAGAACCTAACTCTAACCCCCCAGGTCAGATAGAACCCTATAGAACCAGGTCAGATGTAGTCCACTCTAACCCCTATAGAACCAGGTCAGATGTAGTCCACTCTAACCCCTATAGAACCAGGTCAGATGTAGTAGAACCAGGTCAGATGTAGTCCACTCTAACCCCTATAGACCCAGGTCAGATGTAGTCCACTCTAACCCCTATAGAACCAGGTCAGATGTAGTCCACTAGAACCAGGTCAGATGTAGACTCTAACCCCAGGTCAGATGTAGTCCCTCTAACCCCTATAGAACCAGGTCAGATGTAGTCCACTCTAACCCCTATAGACCCAGGTCAGATGTAGTCCACTCTAACCCCTATAGAACCAGGTCAGATGTAGTCACTATAGAACCAGGTCAGATGTACTAACCCCTATAGAACCAGGTCAGATGTAGTCCACTCTAACCCCTATAGAACCAGGTCAGATGTAGTCCACTCTAACCCCTATAGAACCAGGTCAGATGTAGTCCACTCTAACCCCTATAGAACCAGGTCAGATGTAGTCCACTCTAACCCCTATAGAACCAGGTCAGATGTAGTAGAACCAGGTCACTCTAACCCCTATAGAACCAGGTCAGATGTAGTCCACTCTAACCCCTATAGAACCAGGTCAGATGTAGTCCACTCTAACCCCTATAGAACCAGGTCAGATGTAGTCCTAACCCCAATAGAACCAGGTCAGATGTAGTCCACTCTAACCCCTATAGAACCAGGTCAGATGTAGTCCACTCTAACCCCTATAGAACCAGGTCAGATGTAGTAACCCCTATAGAACCAGGTCTAACCCCTATAGACCCAGGTCAGATGTAGTCCACTAACCCCTATAGAACCAGGTCAGATAACCCCAGATGTAGTCCACTCTAACCCCTATAGAACCAGGTCAGATGTAGTCCACTCTAACCCCTATAGAACCAGGTCAGATGTAGTCCACTCTAACCCCTATAGAACCAGGTCAGATGTAGTCCACTATAGAACCAGGTCAGATGTAACCCCTATAGAACCAGGTCAGATGTAGTCCACTCTAACCCCTATAGAACCAGGTCAGATGTAGTCCACTCTAACCCCTATAGAACCAGGTCAGATGTAGTCCACTCTAACCCCTATAGAACCAGGTCAGATGTAGTCCACTCTAACCCCTATAGAACCAGGTCAGATGTAGTCCACTCTAACCCCTATAGAACCAGGTCAGATGTAGTCCACTCTAACCCCTATAGAACCAGGTCAGATGTAGTCCACTCTAACCCCTATAGACCCAGGTCAGATGTAGTCCACTCTAACCCCTATAGAACCAGGTCAGATGTAGTCCACTCTAACCCCTATAGAACCAGGTCAGATGTAGTCCACTCTAACCCCTATAGAACCAGGTCAGATGTAGTCCACTCTAACCCCTATAGAACCAGGTCAGATGTGTCCACTCTAACCCCTATAGAACCAGGTCAGATGTAGTCCACTCTAACCCCTATAGAACCAGGTCAGATGTAGTCCACTCTAACCCCTATAGAACCAGGTCAGATGTAGTCCACTCTAACCCCTATAGAACCAGGTCAGATGTAGTCCACTCTAACCCCTATAGAACCAGGTCAGATGTAGTCCACTCTAACCCCTATAGAACCAGGTCAGATGTAGTCACTCTAACCCCTACTCTAACCCCTATAGAACCAGGTCAGATGTAGTAGAACCAGGTCAGATGTACTCTAACCCCTATAGAACCAGGTCAGAGACTCTAACCCCATAGAACCAGGTCAGATGTCAGAACCAGGTCAGATGTAGTCCATCTAACCCCTATAGAACCAGGTCAGAGTCCACTCTAACCCCTATAGAACCAGGTCAGATGTAGTCCACTCTAACCCCTATAGAACCAGGTCAGATGTAGTCCACTCTAACCCCTATAGAACCAGGTCAGGTAGAACCAGATGTAGTCCACTCTAACCCCTATAGAACCAGGTCAGATGTAGTCCACTAACCCCTATAGAACCAGGTCAGATGTAGTCCACTCTAACCCCTATAGAACCAGGTCAGATGTAGTCCACTCTAACCCCTATAGAACCAGGTCAGATGTAGTCCACTCTAACCCCTATAGAACCAGGTCAGATGTAGTCCACTCTAACCCCTATAGAACCAGGTCAGATGTAGTCCACTCTAACCCCTATAGAACCAGGTCAGATGTAGTCCACTCTAACCCCTATAGAACCAGGTCAGATGTAGTCCACTCTAACCCCTATAGAACCAGGTCAGATGTAGTAACCCCTATAGAACCAGGTCAGATGTAGTCCACTCTAACCCCTATAGAACCAGGTCAGATGTAGTCCACTCTAACCCCTATAGAACCAGGTCAGATGTAGTCCACTCTAACCCCTATAGAACCAGGTCAGATGTAGTCCACTCTAACCCCTATAGAACCAGGTCAGATGTAGTCCACTCTAACCCCTATAGAACCAGGTCAGATGTAGTCCACTCTAACCCCTATAGACCCAGGTCAGATGTAGTCCACTCTAACCCCTATAGAACCAGGTCAGATGTAGTCCACTCTAACCCCTATAGAACCAGGTCAGATGTAGTCCACTCTAACCCCTATAGAACCAGGTCAGATGTAGTCCACTCTAACCCCTATAGAACCAGGTCAGATAGAACCAGGTCAGATGTAGTCCACTCTAACCCCTATAGAACCAGGTCAGATGTAGTCCACTCTAACCCCTATAGAACCAGGTCAGATGTAGTAACCCCTATAGAACCAGGTCTAACCCCTATAGAACCAGGTCAGATGTAGTCCACTCTAACCCCTATAGAACCAGGTCAGATGTAGTCCACTCTAACCCCTATAGAACCAGGTCAGATGTAGTCCACTAACCCCTATAGAACCAGGTCAGATGTAGTCCACTCTAACCCCTATAGAACCAGGTCAGATGTAGTCCACTCTAACCCCTATAGAACCAGGTCAGATGTAGTCCACTCTAACCCCTATAGAACCAGGTCAGATGTAGTCCACTCTAACCCCTATAGAACCAGGTCAGATGTAGTCCACTCTAACCCCTATAGAACCAGGTCAGATGTAGTCCACTCTAACCCCTATAGAACCAGGTCAGATGTAGTCCACTCTAACCCCTATAGACCCAGGTCAGAACCCCTATAGAACCAGGTCAGATGTAGTCCTCTAACCCCTATAGAACCAGGTCTCTAACCCCTATAGACCCAGGTCAGATGTAGTCCACTCTAACCCCTATAGAACCAGGTCAGATGTAGTCCACTCTAACCCCTATAGAACCAGGTCAGATGTAGTCCACTCTAACCCCTATAGAACCAGGTCAGATGTAGTCCACTCTAACCCCAATAGACCCAGGTCAGATGTAGTCCACTCTAACCCCTATAGACCCAGGTCAGATGTAGTCCACTCTAACCCCAATAGAACCAGGTCAGATGTAGTCCACTCAAACCCCAATAGAACCAGGTCAGATGTAGTCCACTCTAACCCCTATAGAACCAGGTCAGATGTAGTCCACTCTAACCCCTATAGACCCAGGTCAGATGTAGTCCACTCTAACCCCTATAGACCCAGGTCAGATGTAGTCCTCTCTAACCCCTATAGACCCAGGTCAGATGTAGTCCACTCTAACCCCTATAGACCCAGGTCAGATGTAGTCCACTCTAACCCCTATAGACCCAGGTCAGATGTAGTCCACTCTAACCCCTATAGACCCAGGTCAGATGTAGTCCACTCTAACCCCTATAGACCCAGGTCAGATGTAGTCCACTCTAACCCCTATAGACCCAGGTCAGATGTAGTCCACTCTAACCCCTATAGACCCAGGTCAGATGTAGTCCACCTTGTAGGTGAGAGGCTCTGTCTGTTTCTGAAGGCATAATTTTCCTGACATCATCCTCAGTGTTTTCCAGTAAACATGTTTGTCAACAAGGACAAGGACATTGGAAAAAAAAAAAAACTGACACAGAGACAGTTTTGATTGACCCAGGTTTTTTTTAGAACCAGACTTATACTTGTTTTGGCGTGTTTATGTTTTTCACAGAATTGTCTTCCCAGGGTGGATGGTTCTTGTATATTCGTTGTTCTGACGATAAGCCGAAGGCATAGCTGAAAGTGCCCTCCTGGGAATGTAGAGAAAAACCCCTGAGGTTTATTTCCTCTCTGCCTGTGGTGGTTATGTTGCCACACCAGCTGCTAAGAAGTTCTACTGTTCTACTATTCTACTGTTCTAATGTTCTACTGTTCTACTGTTCTACTTTTCTACACTTCTACTGTTCTACCTCATCTCCCCAGATATTAGCTACACTCTCCATTCCATGATCTCTGTGTTGATGATCATCACAGCAATAAACTACACGTTTGCCTTTAAGAAAGGCAGTGAAAAGGCATTTAGTGGAGCTGAACGGTACCTTGGAGAAACAGGCATAATTGATGCCCATCTCCTTTGTCAAAAAGTGTTAAAGTGCCGCGTGTCTTGTTCTGTCAGCTTGATAGAGCAGTTTTATTGGACAGGGCCTCGGTGTCCCTCACTCTGGTCAATAGAAGTCGACGGTGAAGGGAATGTGACTCTATTTAGGCCGTGTGCTTTGTCAGAAATACAAAAGCCCACACTCTGCTGGCGTTGGCACTAATGTGTTTCCTCTGTATTGACCACAGCATTGCAGCTTCTGAAGCAACAAGCTGTTAAGGAGATGTCTGCAGGGGAAAATTGCTTATCATTGGAAAATCATTAGTGCTACCTGCTGTTGTGCTTTCTTTAGCTGTCAACGTAACGCAAACCCAGGAGCTACAGTTAAAGCATGCTAGCTAGCGTAGCATTTAGTTAGGATCCTGGACCATCATAGCTATTGTTATTGGCCTGTTTGATAAAGGACTTTAGTTTATTTAATGTTCCTGTATGTTCTGGCTTAGGGGAGGGGCTCCAAGAGCGCTGGGTGGCTAGTTAGCATTGTGGACAACCAAGATCCAATTAGCACCTTCTGTTCCATGTAGGTTTGGTTTAACGAGGTACACAACTGAACACTAACCCAAGAACAGTAGTGGTTGGTCTTCATTCCTCAGGTTTGGTTTAACGAGGTACACAACTGAACACTAACCCAAGAACAGTAGTGGTTGGTCTTCATTCCTCAGGTTTGGTTTAACGAGGTACACAACTGAACACTAACCCAAGAACAGTAGTGGTTGGTCTTCATTCCTCAGGTTTGGTTTAACGAGGTACACAACTGAACACTAACCCAAGAACAGTAGTGGTTGGTCTTCATTCCTCAGGTTTGGTTTAACGAGGTACACAACTGAACACTAACCCAAGAACAGTAGTGGTTGGTCTTCATTCCTCAGGTTTGGTTTAACGAGGTACACAACTGAACACTAACCCAAGAACAGTAGTGGTTGGTCTTCATTCCTCAGGTTTGGTTTAACGAGGTACACAACTGAACACTAACCCAAGAACAGTAGTGGTTGGTCTTCATTCCTCAGGTTTGGTTTAACGAGGTACACAACTGAACACTAACCCAAGAACAGTAGTGGTTGGTCTTCATTCCTCAGGTTTGGTTTAACGAGGTACACAACTGAACACTAACCCAAGAACAGTAGTGGTTGGTCTTCATTCCTCAGGTTTGGTTTAACGAGGTACACAACTGAACACTAACCCAAGAACAGTAGTGGTTGGTCTTCATTCCTCAGGTTTGGTTTAACGAGGTACACAACTGAACACTAACCCAAGAACAGTAGTGGTTGGTCTTCATTCCTCAGGTTTGGTTTAACGAGGTACACAACTGAACACTAACCCAAGAACAGTAGTGGTTGGTCTTCATTCCTCGTCATTCTTTTCCTGAGTTTCTTTCAGCTGGATACATGCTGGGTGGAGGATGGCTAAAAAGTCACCTGCAACGACCCAGAATCCTTTGCCTTGAATGACGACAAAATGAGTCCATTTGATGAATTGTGTTTGCGTGTCTAGTATTATTTGTGAAACGCTCCCTAATTTTACAATTTCTGCGCTCTTGTTGATCAGGATCTTTGATAGGGACAGGAAGGTGAAAACAAGGTCACATCAGGTTGTTCTTCTGACCTGTAGAGACGCAGACTTGGCACAGCAAAAGACTCGATTAGCTTCATAATCAGAAGATCGACCGTCAAACATCCATTTTCACAATTACTCCATAACTGCTGAGGGAACAGATTGTCCGGAGGAAACACTAATTAACTATAATCATTCATCTAAATCATAGAAAACGGAAGCATCAGTTTCTATGAGGATGATATTTAACCCTATTTCCTTCCCATATTCCTTCTTATAGGGATGGCCCTGAGCAAAGCTCTCCCCAGATTGGTCAGTTCAGTGGGAACACGCCCCAGGAGGCGGTCCACACTACAGCCAATCACGTCCTCATCAAGTTCCACAGTGACTTCAGTACCAGTGGCTTCTTTGTGCTTAGTTACTATGGTGAGTGGCTTTTAGAGTTCTTACTTGGTTACCATGGTGAGTGGCTTTCAAAGTATATACTTAGTTGCCATGGTGAGTGGAGATGCAAACCTCTCAGCACTTTGCCTAGATTTAAATAGAACACTAGAATGGATATTGATAATAGAATGTTAGGAGCGTGGTATTTTCATTACACTACCGCAACATGACTCAGACGTTATCATGAAGTCCAGATATTTACTAGAGGGATTTAAGACTCTGAATAAAATACTCAAAATAGAGCCCATAAATAGAGAGTAAACAAGTGTTTTCTGGCACATATAAGTAACAAAAAGTATTATGGTTTTGCTATCAGGCCTTTGTCAAGAGGTGCAGTAGAGATGTATAGTGAATGTATAATGTATAATGTATTTAGAGATATACAGCTGGAAATCATTTGTATTGTGTTTTTATGTATTATCAGCATCCCATAGGAAGCCATCACTCAAATAGCACCGTGGCAACAGACATGACACAGCTACTCTCATTGAAGGTTATGTCTATGCATGGTATATGATCAATAATATGATCAATGACCCTATTATAAGTCCACTCATTCATTTTCAACACAATAAGTACATGATCAATACAGTCATCAGAACACCACACCTGTGCTTCATATTGGAACAAATTGTCATTGAGACAACAGGTGGCCACATGTTCAGGGAATTACATCTACCTGCCCATTTGAGCAGGAAATATGTCTCTGCTCTCTACTCACGTCCTGGCTTTATATCTGCTTACATTTTAATGTATGGCAGTGAAGCACAGGGACAAAGGTCAAATCCCTTTGATCTTCTGGATGAACATTCATCCAAGGTATTTTTTACCTCATTAAATAGCACAACAACCAGTGGTTTAGTGTTGCTCTTTATTTCCAGTGGTTTAGTGTTGCTCTTTATTTCCAGTGGTTTAGTGTTGCTCTTTATTTCCAGTGGTTTAGTGTTGCTCTTTATTTCCAGTGGTTTAGTGTTGCTCTTTATTTCCAGTGGTTTAGTGTTGCTCTTTATTTCCAGTGGTTTAGTGTTGCTCTTTATTTCCAGTGGTTTAGTGTTGCTCTTTATTTCCAGTGGTTTAGTGTTGCTCTTTATTTCCAGTGGTTTGGTGTTGCTCTTTATTTCCAGTGGTTTAGTGTTGCTCTTTATTTCCAGTGGTTTAGTGTTGCTCTTTATTTCCAGTGGTTTAGTGTTGCTCTTTATTTCCAGTGGTTTAGTGTTGCTCTTTATTTCCAGTGGTTTAGTGTTGCTCTTTATTTCCAGTGGTTTAGTGTTGCTCTTTATTTCCAGTGGTTTAGTGTTGCTCTTTATTTCCAGTGGTTTAGTGTTGCTCTTTATTTCCAGTGGTTTAGTGTTGCTCTTTATTTCCAGTGGTTTAGTGTTGCTCTTTATTTCCAGTGGTTTAGTGTTGCTCTTTATTTCCAGTGGTTTAGTGTTGCTCTTTATTTCCAGTGGTTTAGTGTTGCTCTTTATTTCCAGCGGTTTAGTGTTGCTCTTTATTTCCAGCGGTTTAATGTTGCTCTTTATTTCCAGCGGTTTAGTGTTGCTCTTGATTTCCAGCGGTTTAGTGTTGCTCTTTATTTCCAGTGGTTTAGTGTTGCTCTTTATTTCCAGTGGTGTAGTGTTGCTTTTTATTTCCAGTGGTTTAGTGTTGCTCTTTATTTCCAGTGGTTTAGTGTTGCTCTTTATTTCCAGTGGTTTAGTGTTGCTCTTTATTTCCAGTGGTTTAGTGTTGCTCTTTATTTCCAGTGGTTTAGTGTTGCTCTTTATTTCCAGTGGTTTGGTGTTGCTCTTTATTTCCAGTGGTTTAGTGTTGCTCTTTATTTCTAGTGGTTTAGTGTTGCTCTTTATTTCTAGTGGTTTAGTGTTGCTCTTTATTTCCAGTGGTTTAGTGTTGCTCTTTTTTTCCAGTGGTTTAGTGTTGCTCTTTATTTCCAGTGGTTTAGTGTTGCTCTTTATTTCCAGTGGTTTAGTGTTGCTCTTTATTTCCAGTGGTTTAGTGTTACTCTTGATTTCCAGTGGTTTAGTGTTGCTCTTTATTTCCAGTGGTTTAGTGTTGCTCTTTATTTCCAGTGGTTTAGTGTTGCTCTTTATTTCCAGTGGTTTGGTGTTGCTCTTTATTTCCAGTGGTTTAGTGTTGCTCTTTATTTCCAGTGGTTTAGTGTTGCTCTTTATTTCCAGTGGTTTAGTGTTGCTCTTTATTTCCAGTGGTTTAGTGTTGCTCTTTATTTCCAGTGATTTGGTGTTGCTCTTTATTTCCAGTGGTTTAGTGTTGCTCTTTATTTCCTGACACAGCCTACCAGCTGCGGGTGTGCCAGTCTCCTCCAGCCGTCGCCCACGCAGACATCCTGACAGAAGATGACGAGTTGGAAATCGGTTGGTCAACTTTACATCTACAATTTCTATGAGACAGCAAATATCCTTTTTTATTACAATATGTCATCATTTGGTTGTATGGTTTGTTGAGGTATTGCTTTTTAATTTATTTATATGAGATAAATGAAATGGGGCCTGTTCCTCCGGTTCTTCTCCAGGGGACATCATCTGGTACCAGTGCCTGCCTGGGTTCACCCTACTGGGCTCGGAAATCCTGACTTGTCGCCTGGGAGAGAGACTCCAGGTGGACGCCCCTCCGCCTGTCTGCCAAGGTTAGAGTTCTAACACGTCCCCATCTGGGTCCCTATGCCCTTCATTGCGTACTTCTTTCCATGACTCTGTACCAGCCGCAGTGTCTACTAAACAATAAGAGGACAGAATGCAAATAGGATCAAGGCCTTTTGCTTTTCTCCCTGTCCTGTTTCACTGAGTGGTTCATGGTAATATGGACTACACTTTAATCATGTTACTGTTACTTTAGTCAGGTCCTGTCTGCTCATTTCCTATGCATTTGTTACCATACAGTGGGAAATACTCAGCTGCTGGCATAATCTATCACACTTTAATCGTTTTTTCCATATATGCTGAAATATTTTGCTGCCCTTTTTGCCTGGACATTTTACATTTTTTGGCAATGCTAACCTTTTATTGCGCTGTCTTTCCCGCACTCACATAAGTGCCTGGAGTGGGCCAGTGACAGGATAAAAATATGTGGAACTTTTAGTCATTATTTTCTTCATGCTTCCTTCAAAGAGAGTTGAACGGTGGGGGGGTGATGAAAGAGAGGGCTTAGAGAGAGCTTAGAACTGATGATATATAAGCATCGTGTTACCATAACGATGTAGCTGTCGTTCTCTTCCATTTGGGATTAATATTATTTGATAGATTGCTACCAGGGGACAAAGCTAACCCAGTGAGTCTGTATCTGGAAGCCCTGAGGCCGAACACCTTTCTCTGACACAATGGAATTGTTTCAGTTGTAATTTCCACAGTCATTCCTTTCTTGTTTCTCTTTCATCCTTCTTTCCTCAATGTCCTCTGTCCATTCTGTTCTCTCCACCCTCTTGTCTCCTCCTGACTCCCTCGCTCTCCTTTTCACTCTCTCTCCTTCCATCCTTGTCACTTCCTCTCCTCTCCTTCCCTCCCCGTCACTTTCTCTCCTTCCATCCCTGTCACTTCCTCTCCTCTCCTTCCCTCCCCGTCACTTCCTCTCCTTCCATCCCTGTCACATACTCTCCTCTTCTTCCATCCCTGTCACTTCCTCTCCTCTCCTTCCATCCCTGTCACTTTCTCTCCTTCCATCCCTGTCACTTCCTCTCCTCTCCTTCCATCCCTGTCACTTCCTCTCCTCTCCTTCCATCCCTGTCACTTTCTTTCCTTCCATCCCTGTCACTTCCTCTCCTCTCCTTCCATCCCTGTCACTTCCTCTCCTCTCCTTCCATCCCTGTCACTTCCTCTCCTCTCCTTCCATCCCTGTCACTTTCTCTCCTTCCATCCCTGTCACTTCCTCTCCTCTCCTTCCATCCCTGTCACTTCCTCTCCTCTCCTTCCATCCCTGTCACCCCCTCTCCTCTCCTTCCATCCCTGTCACTTCCTCTCCTCTCCTTCTATCCCCGTCACTCTCTCCTCTTCTTCCCGACCTGTGTCTCCTGAACTCCTTCACTCTACTCCTCCCGTCTCCCTCACACTCCACAGTACAATGTCCTGCCAACGAGGTCCGTTTTGACTCCACGGGAGTGATTCTGAGCCCGGGATATCCGGACAGCTACCCTAACCTCCAGACCTGCTCCTGGCTCATCAACGTGGAGAAAGGTTACAACATCACCCTCCACTTCCAACTGTTCCAGACTGAGAAGGAGTTCGACATCCTGGAGATATTTGATGGTGGGGGTTCTCTCAATGGTTCTGTGTCCCAACATAGCACACTATTCCCCTTATAGGGCCCTATGGGCACTTGTGAACATTAGTGCACTGTGGTGTATGGACTAGGGTATATGGACTAGGGTACTATGGACTTAACCCAGTCAGAATATTAGAGTGTTAACCCAGTCAGAATATTAGAGTGTTAACTCAGTCAGAATATTAGAGTGTTAACCCAGTCAGAATATTAGAGTGTTAACACAGTCAGAATATTAGAGTGGTAACTCAGTCAGAATATTAGAGTGTTAACCCAGTCAGAATATTAGAGTGTTAACCCAGTCAGAATATTAGAGTGTTAACACAGTCAGAATATTAGAGTGTTAACCCAGTCACAATATTAGAGTGTTAACCCAGTCAGAATATTAGAGTGTTAACCCAGTCAGAATATTAGAGTGTTAACCCAGTCAGAATATTAGAGTGTTAACCCAGTCAGAATATTAGAGTGTTAAACCAGTCACAACATTAGAGTGTTAACACAGTCAGAATATTAGAGTGTTAACCCAGTCAGAATATTAGAGTGTTAACCCAGTCAGAATATTAGAGTGTTAACCCAGTCAGAATATTAGAGTGTTAACCCAGTCAGAATATTAGAGTGTTAACCCAGTCAGAATATTAGAGTGTTAACCCAGTCAGAATATTAGAGTGTTAACCCAGTCACAATATTAGAGTGTTAACCCAGTCAGAATATTAGAGTGTTAACCCAGTCAGAATCTTTCAGTCCTTTGTCTTCTTTTGTGGTCTCTCTTGTACTCACCGCACAGATTTTCAGCTAGAGTTTGACATATCCGACAGAGACATGACTGTTTCTTTTTCTAAACCATTTTAAATAAATTAAATATCTGATTACTCTAATATTTTCAGACTAACATTAAGATTAAGCTGGAAGCACAGCCCAACAATTGCTTTCTGCGGTTCTTACTTTCCATAATGTCTGTCCACTTATAGTGGAATGGGTTTGTAGCCTGCGTGCTTGTAGCTAAGTATCTATTCAATGCCCCTCGTTGTCACGGCACAACTGTTTGCCAAGACAATTCTGTAAGGAATTGGCAGGAGACTGGAATATACAGTGGCTGCCAAACTGTTGTGAATCACATTGTCTGATGATAATACATTGTTGAATCCCGGGGGGAGCCAATCTGAATTGTTAAACTGACTCATTGAATGTAGGCATTATCTCCCCAGCCCCCTTCTGATGGTGTTTCTTAATCCAAATGTCTGTCCAGTCCCCCTTTAAAGCACCCTTTCAGAAACTGCCCATGTGCCTGACTACCTGGGCAAACTGTCCTCTACAGCTACTGTAAAATGGAATCAGCTACGGGTTAATACGCTTTTAGTCATGCAGTATAGTTCTTTGCTATCTTTCAGTCCTTTAACTGATTGCCTTTACACTAAACCACAGCTTAGTCTGACGAATTCAACGATTCATGGTCTGAAAGAATCGAATGAATTATGTTCTGAATGTATCCAGCGAATCATGCTCTGAAAGAATCAAATTAATCATGCCCTGAAAGGATCAAATGAGTCATGTTCTGAATGTATCCAGCGAATCATGCTCTGAAAGAATCAAATTAATCATGCTCTGAAAGGATCAAATGAGTCATGTTCTGAATGTATCCAGCGAATCATGCTCTGAAAGAATCAAATTAATCATGCTCTGAAAGGATCAAATGAGTCATGTTCTGAATGTATCCAGCGAATCATGCTCTGAAAGAATCAAATTAATCATGCTCTGAAAGGATCAAATGAGTCATGTTCTGAATGTATCCAGCGAATCATGCTCTGAAAGAATCAAATGAGTCATGTTCTGAATGTATCCAGCGAATCATGCTCTGAAAGAATCAAATGAATCATGCTCTGACTGGATCAAATGAGTCATGTTCTGAATGTATCCAGCAAATCATGCTCTGAAAGAATCAAATGAGTCATGTTCTGAATGTATCCAGCGAATCATGCTCTGAAAGAATCTAATGAATCGTGCTCTAAATATAGCTGTTATATCACACTTTGTAACAATACGCACCTAAAATACCACGCACCGTGTCTTTCTGTGATTTTCTGTCTCCTGACAGGACCTAACATTTACAGCCATAGCCTTGCGTCTCTCAGCGGTGACCTCTCCACGCCCTTTAACCTCACCACCACAGGTCATCAGCTGCTTCTGCGCTGGTCGTCTGACCATGGAACCAACAGGAGGGGTTTCCACATCACATATGTGGGTGAGTATCAAAGTATGTATCCGGTTAATAAAGACTTTCCTTCAAAATGGCATGTCTTCATATCTAACCTCATACATAACCTCGTACATTACCTCATACATAACGTTAAACATAATCACGTACATTACCTCATACATAACGTTAAACATAACCACGTATATACCCACATACATAATCACGTACATTACCTCATACATAACGTTAAACATAACCTCATACATAATGTTAAACATAGCCACGTATAAACCTCATACATAACCTCATACATAACGTTAAACATGACCTCATACACAACCTCGTACATACGTACCCCTCCATCCTCTAATGGAAGCGGAGTGTATTGCGGTTTAGGGATTTCTTTAGTTGTGTGTCTGTTTTGTTTATAGGTATAAATGCTGTTGTATACAGGTGTATATTAGTTGTATATAGAATATGTTGTGTGTGAATAGTAATTGTCTCTTATGTTGTGTATATACCCGCTACTGTGTTGTTTATGTCTGTCCTGCTGTGCAGATTTCTATATCAGTTACACCTTTGTTTTGGCCTGTCACCCAATTTTGAAATATAAAAAGATTTGCGACCTCACCACGCAAAACGGAAGGTGATGTATTATACAACTAATGCCTGCTTTCTTAGTTATCTGTTGAAGCTGTTCTAGTATATTTTATTATTTAAACCAGAATGTTTGATATTCTGTGTAGTGAAGAACATTATCATTTCTGATGTTCTTTTTCTGCCAGTCTGATTAACATTCTGTTTCTGTTTTCCTGTAAGTCCACCAGGAATGATGTGAGGAGAAAACTTAAACCCGTACTCACAGAAACCCGGTCCAAACTGTTCTCTCAGAACCCAATATTTAAATCACTTGATCCCTGGTTGATGTGTTGACATGCTGGTTGAATTGCAAAGTGATTTTCTAACAGATACAATATTCATCATTAGCATTGTTTTCAAAAAAATGTTTTACCTGGTGTAGAGACCAAAAAAAAGAAAGAGAGAGAGAGAGAGAGAGAGGGAGAGAGCGAGAGAGAGAGGGAGAGAGAGAGAGAGAGAGGCTGACGGGTCCAGATTGGTATCATGAAAGCAGTTTTAATCCTTTAACAAAAACGTAAACATCAAATTCACCACAGAATGATTCATCTGAAGTCTGTAAGTTAAGTTCTCTACATCATAAAAGGCAGCTGACTCCTCTAGATAGCATCCCTACTGTAGATACAGGACATATATGACTCCTCTAGATAGCACCCTACTGTAGATACAGGACATATATGACTCCTCTAGATAGCACCCTACTGTAGATACAGGACATATATGACTCCTCTAGATAGCACCCTACTGTAGATACAGGACATATATAACTCCTCTAGATGGCACCCTACTGTAGATACAGGACATATATGACTCCTCTAGATAGCACCCTACTGTAGATACAGGACATATATGACTCCTCTAGATAGCACCCTACTGTAGATACAGGACATATATGACTCCTCTAGATAGCACCCTACTGTAGATACAGGACATATATGACTCCTCTAGATAGCACCCTACTGTAGATACAGGACATATATGACTCTAGATAGCACCCTACTGTAGATACAGGACATATATGGCAGTGAACGGTTTTACACGAGCTATCATAGCAGACAGAAGGCGTTTCTAAAGCGACAGTTAAATTCGTCTCTGCAGGCAGTGCCCTCTGATTGGCCGGTGGATAGGATTGAATTAAACAAGCTTTTGTAGACTTAATTAAGTGCTGGAGAATGTCATGGGGAGCCCCTCTCGAAGCTGTCATCGATATCTGGGCGCACACACTACAGCTTTTCCCTTTTTAGTTTCCTGTGTACGGGAGTTGAATGCGTGTGCCTACAGGGTTGGTGACACCGGTTATTATTATGCGGCTGTTGGCGCTTTGAAGAGGACCGGTTCTGGTTTTGATCGGTTTCTACCGCCGTGCATTTAGGCCATCTCGCTCATTGTCTCATGAAACCTTATTTATCTTTCATATTTGTCTCTCTGGTAATAAATAAATAAGTGCCACGCCAAGCGCCCGTTTAGAGAAGTGCTGTTCTAATTGTGGTTCACCTCCTCCCTCCTCCTTCCTTCTCCTCCGTTCTCCTCTCAGCGATGTACTGCAGCACTCCAGACTCTCCCCAGCATGGTTTTGTCGTGAGCCAGACAGGAGGTCACCTAAACAGCGTGGTCCGCTGGGGCTGTGACAGAGGCTACAGACTCATTGGAAAGGCCATGGCTGTCTGTAAGAAGATGACCTACGGGTATTATGCCTGGGATTCTCCTGTCCCAGCGTGTCAAGGTAAGAGCTCACACCGGTAGACAGCCTGGTAGACAGCCTGGTAGACAGCCTGGCCGGCAGCCTGGTTCCTTCCGCTTTATTCACCAGGTCATTCTCTCCTGTCCAGAGGAAAGGCTACACGTCCCTTGTTCCTTTCTAATGTCATGGTGTAGTTCAGTCTGTAGCCCTACGGACCTGGAAAACAAGCCGGCTTGGTAATTACGGACTAGGTTGCTCTTTCACACAGAGCCCTGGCTGGTCTGTCTTTCTCAGCGTGGCCCCTCTGCCTCTGGGACGGAGAACGAGGCTATTTGTGTTTGGGAGCATCTCTTCAGCCCTGATTGGCTGAACCTGTGATTGAAGAGTGCGCTGTGTCAAGTAGAAACTGAGCCGAAATCAATCCTTATTTGTTCCATTAATTCCACTTCCTTCAGATGACCATGGCTGGCCCCCTTCTTCCTGTCTGATTATCCCTCTGTGTCTGTCTTCCCATCTCCTCCTTATTCTCTATTCAGTGACCCAGTTTTAGGCTTGCCGGGTCAGAACTATTGCATTAGAAAAGTCTCCTGGCCTGTGTGCGACCCCTATTGATTGTGTTGTGTTCTGTTCACCTAATTGGGTTGTTTGTTGAGGTGGCAACCAGACATTCTAGAAGGTGTCATTCTGTTCTGAGGCACATCAGCGAGTTCCTTTCATCGTCTATATAGTCGGTGTTTATTAAATCGAATCTGGGATAAAATTACTTAAATGTACCTTTAGCATTTTCAGTTGTTAATTTCTCATTCAGAGAGACTAACGTTATATATGCATACATTTATTAGCTGTAGTACTTAAACTGAGGTTCTAGAGGGACTGGGGAGATCATCCAATTAAAAGCTGAGCATGATTTAGTTGGTCATTATAATGTCAGACAGATGTATCCAGGGGGTGACCTTGTGGTTCCTTCTCCTCATATCGAGATAAAGTGGAACCCAGCAGGGGTGCTAAACCTGCTACACCTGCTACACCTGGGAGCTGCTTCACCTGATACACCTGGGAGCTGCTAGATCCTTTACATCACTAGATCCTTTACATCACTAGATCCTTTACATCACTAGATCCTTTACATCACTAGATCCTTTACATCACTAGATCCTTTATATCACTAGATCCTTTATATCACTAGATCCTTTATATCACTAGATCCTTTACATCACCAGATCCTTTACATCACTAGATCCTTTACATCACTAGATCCTTTACATCACCAGATCCTTTATATCACCAGATCCTTTATATCACTAGATCCTTTATATCACTAGATCCTTTACATCACTAGATCCTTTTCATCACCAGATCCTTTACATCACCAGATCCTTTATATCACTAGATCCTTTATATCACTAGATCCTTTATATCACTAGATCCTTTATATCACTCGATCCTTTATATCACTAGATCCTTTATATCACTAGATCCTTTACATCACTAGATCCTTTACATCACTAGATCCTTTACATCACTAGATCCTTTACATCACTAGATCCTTTACATCACTAGATCCTTTACATCACTAGATCCTTTATATCACTCGATCCTTTATATCACTAGATCCTTTACATCACTAGATCCTTTACATCACCAGATCCTTTACATCCTCATAATTGCAGATGAAATGGAGGACAAAATGTTTCATGACAGATTGATTATTAAATGGTAATTAAAGACAAGTTTCCATTTAATTAAGCATGTGTCCCAAATGCTAGCATATATTCTATGTAGTGCACTACTTGAAGATAAAGCCCCTGGGGTCCTACAGGGTGCAGTTTGGGACCTGCCTCCCTTAACCCTTTAGGGTATACTTGTCTGAAACAAACGGGGAAGATCAATGATATATTTTATATATCAATAAATCTTGACGTTAAAGCAGTGGGAAATGACTCTATAAGTTCTTATTAATTTGCTTTTTATGTACCCCCTTTCAGATTAATTACCATTTCACTCTAGGAGCAGTAATTATCTTGTAATTACCTAGCTATTCTTTTTTTCAGAAATAAGTGCCTGAATGAGAGATCTTAAAGCCATGGATGGTTGGATAGCAGCTTATATCCTGTAACTTATAGATTAAAAGGGAGCTTCATTAGACATCTAAAGCAACAGTGCACCATAAAGCACCGTACTATAATTATTCAGATTTCACATGTTGCCATCACCCCATCCAGCCAGCCAGCCAGCCATCCACCCAGTCAGTCAGCCAGCCAGCCAGAATGTAGCTGCAGTGTGTTAAGACAATTATGTGCCAGTCAAACCAGTTTGTTGAATAAATATTTACCCCCCTCAGACATCTATTTGTGAATCACACACATGTTGTTCCTAATTGGCCGGTTTCCTGGTCTCTCCAGTCATCATTGGCAGAACGTCATGCCCCTCAGTCCACTGTTCTCCGGGCTGCTAAATGTCATGCTGATTATCAGGTACTTGTGTCCAGAAGTCAGGCTCCAGTCCAGGTTTGGGTCCCATTTACATGCCCACTCTAATTGCTTCTGATCATCTCCCAGATCACATGTTGGTCTGTTGATCTCCTCACCAAACACCTGATGAGACTGTCTTATTCTCCTCATCTCTCTCCTCTTCCTCCCCTCTTCTCTTCTCCTCTCCCTCCTCTTCCTTTTCTTCCCCTCTTCTTGTCCTCCTTTTCTCGTGCTCCTGTTTTATAACCACCAGTCTGTAGCTGTGGCAGAATGTGAGCTAATTGCTCTTTTGGAGCCCTGATGAACGGCACATCTCTCTAGCTTGGCCTTTAACTGCTTATCAGCCTTTTCCACTGAATTGATATTGTAAAAATTAGATGTATTTATTTCCATTGTACGACCCTGTTTATATTGTTTCCAGTCTGGAGTCATTAGTCTTTTGAGGCTTTCCTAATGTGTTTTTCTAAAGAGCGATTGCAGGTCGTGAAACGCTCCATAGAAAGATGTTTGATAGAGTATGACGGATGGTCAACACCCCCTCTCTCCAGACCCCCTCCCCCACATGACGCCAAAACCCCACGACCACCTGCCTAATATCCTGTTGGTCCTCCACATGACGCCAAAACACCACGACCACCTGCCTAATATCCTGTCAGCAGGTACTCACCACTGTCAGCAGGTACTCACCACTGTCAGCAAGTACTCACCACTGTCAGCAGGTACTCACCACTGTAGGCAGGTACTCACCACTGTAGACAGGTACTCACCACTGTAGGCAGGTACTCACCACTGTAGGCAGGTACTCACCACTGTCAGCAGGTACTCACCACTGTCAGCAGGTACTCACCACTGTCAGCAGGTACTCACCACTGTCAGCAGGTACTCACCACTGTCAGCAGGTACTCACCACTGTCAGCAGGTACTCACCACTGTCAGCAGGTACTCACCACTGTCAGCAGGTACTCACCACTGTCAGCAGGTACTCACCACTGTCAGCAGGTACTCACCACTGTCAGCAGGTACTCACCACTGTCAGCAGGTACTCACCACTGTAGGAAGGTACTCACCACTGTAGACAGGTACTCACCACTGTCACCACTGTCAGCAGGTACTCACCACTGTCAGCAGGAACTCACCACTGTCAGCAGGTACTCACCACTGTCAGCAGGAACTCACCACTGTCAGGCAGGTACTCACCACTGTCAGCAGGTACTCACCACTGTCAGCAGAACTCACCACTGTCAGCAGGTACTCACCACTGTCAGCAGGTACTCACCACTGTCAGCAGGTACTCACCACTGTCAGCAGGTACTCACCACTGTCAGCAGGTACTCACCACTGTAGGCAGGTACTCACCACTGTCAGCAGGTACTCACCACTGTCAGCAGGTACTCACCACTGTCAGCAGGTACTCACCACTGTCAGCAGGTACTCACCACTGTCAGCAGGTACTCACCACTGTCAGCAGGTACTCACCACTGTAGGAAGGTACTCACCACTGTAGACAGGTACTCACCACTGTCAGTAGGTACTCACCACTGTAGGCAGGTACTCACCACTGTAGGCAGGTACTCACCACTGTCAGCAGGTACTCACCACTGTCAGCAGAACTCACCACTGTCAGCAGGTACTCACCACTGTCAGCAGGTACTCACCACTGTCAGCAGGTACTCACCACTGTCAGCAGGTACTCACCACTGTCAGCAGGTACTCACCACTGTAGGCAGGTACTCACCACTGTCAGCAGGTACTCACCACTGTCAGCAGGTACTCACCACTGTCAGCAGGTACTCACCACTGTCAGCAGGTACTCACCACTGTCAGCAGGTACTCACCACTGTCAGCAGGTACTCACCACTGTCAGCAGGTACTCACCACTGTCAGCAGGTACTCACCACTGTCAGCAGGTACTCACCACTGTCAGCAGGTACTCACCACTGTAGGCAGGTAGAACTCCACAAGCCGTGCTGTTTCAGAGATGCTCTGACCCAGTTGCCTGGTCATAATAATTAGGCTTTTGTCAATCAGGTCTTTACTTCAGCCCATTTCACCTGCATCCAGAACAGAACTGAACCCAGACCTGGACACGTGAGCCTGTTGGGAGATGATCAATGTTATTCACTGGTCTTAATGTTTCGGCTCCTCACTGTATGTTTATGTCTGCGCCTTCTGTTTTAGAGACTGCCTGTGTGTGTGTGTGTGTGTGTGTGTGTGTGTGTGTGTGTGTGTGTGTGTGTGTGTGTGTGTGTGTGTGTGTGTGTGTGTGTGTGTGTGTGTGTGTGTGTGTGTGTGTGTGTGTGTGTGTGTGTGTGTGTGTGTGTGTGTGAGTGTGTAACGTCTAATTTGTTCACAGCAAAGAGACAGCTGTTTACGTTCCTCCATCTAGGCCGGGATAATAAAAGTTTTGCTCAAGCATATCTAATCACTTTCCTACTCCGGCTGCTTCTGTCTGCTCAGTGCCTGTAGCGTCATACACTCTTACTCCTGTGTGTGTGTGTGTGTGTGATATTAACTTGTTTTCCTGTGTGCCCCACTCTCTAGCTGTGTCATGCGGAGTGCCCACTGCCCCAGTGAACGGAGGTGTTCAGACACTTGATTATTCTGTGGGCACACGCGTCACCTACTTCTGCAGCCGTGGTTACCGACTCTCCTCCAAGGAGCTGACCCACACTGTCTGCCAGCCGGACGGCACATGGAGCAACCATAACAAGACCCCCTGCTGTGCAGGTAGAGAGGAGTGGACACACACACACACACACACACACACACACACACACGTTAATGGTTTAACCACAGCATATACATTACCAAGTTTTTGGTCTTTTCACAGTGCAGCTGTCTGTCTGTCTGCTTACCTGTCTGTCTGTCTGTCTACCTGTCTGTCTACCTGTCTGTCTGTCTGTCTGTTTGTCTGTCTGTCTGCTTAACTGTCTGCCTGTCTGTCTGTCTGTTTGCCTACCTGTCTTTCTACCTGTCTCTACCTGTCTGTCTCTCTACCTGTCTATCTGCCTACCTGTCTGTATGTCTGTTTGTCTCTTTGCCTACATGTCTGTCTGGGTTCTGCAGTCCTGTTTTGTAATGGAACATGTAGAAAGCACACCATTTTGACTAGGTGCTCAATAATAGTAGATACAGGATATCAAATGAAATAGAAAATGTTTCACTTATCTGTTCTTATCTGTAATTCACTTTTTACCTCTCCTAGCCATGTTTGTACTGTCATTGTGTGTTTCCCAGTGGGATGTAATTCGACAGCCGACAGCACTAAACATTAAACAATAGAAGTGTGACACATTTCTTCTGGTTTCCTCTGGGGTTTGAGCCGTCCCACTGGGTTGGTAATTCCCTCTGGGCTTTCCAGGTCTCCTATTCAAACCTCTCCTTGCTATGCATATAGCCCGCTCTACACACATGATACTTTACAATGTGGATTCAACTTAAAATGCCACCACTTTTGAGATCTTGAACGCATCCGTTTTTTGGTCTTGTGTTCCAGTGGTGGTTTGTCCCAGTCTGGGATCTTTCTCTCTGGACCACGGGAAATGGAGGATTGTCAACGGGTCTACATACGAGTTCGGGACCAAGATCATTTTCAGCTGTAACCCCGGTTTCTACCGCCTAGGCCCCGCCCACATCGAGTGTTTGGCCAATGGGGCGTGGAGCTGGCGGAATGAAAGGCCTAGATGCAAAAGTGGGTGCTGTTTTTTTTGTGACAGTTTTCTAATAATAGTAATTCATTTTTAACTAATGATTGTGTGAGTGAATCCTCAGAATAGGTTTTCTCCATGAGAACTAGCCCTAGGTAATGAAACGATCTGGGATTAAAGAAAACTGCCATTATCCAGCTGTGAATTAGTCATTGTGGTTGTGTACATTTGTGCCGATAACATTGACTTTATTTTAGCCAACCTACTCTGTGGTCTTTACTGTCTGTCTTTCTATCTGTCTTTCGCTCCTCACATTTGTCTCTTACACTCTTTTTACACTCCTGTTTGTCTCTTTCTCATATCCCCACACTCCTCTTCTGTGTGTGTATATTTCTGTATCGTTATCTCTCTTTTCTAGACTGTCTGTATTTCTTTCTGTCTATCATTGATCTCTTGGCTTTCAACCTGTCTTTTCTTTTTCTCTCTTTGCAGTAATTTCATGTGGAGATCTGGCCACTCCTTCAAATGGGAGAAAGATTGGAACACAAACTACTTTTGGAGGCTCGGCCATTTTCAGTTGTAACCCTGGATATGTCCTGGTGGGATCAACTGTGAGAGAGTGCATGTTATCCGGACTGTGGAGCGGCATGGAGACTCAGTGTCTGGGTAGGGACTCTCACTAGACTCAGTGTCTGGGTAGGGACTCACACTAGACTCAGTGTCTGGGTATGGACTCACATTAGACTCAGTGTCCGGGTAGGGACTCTCACTAGACTCAGTGTCCAGGTAGGGACTCACACTAGATTCAGTGTCCGGGTAGGGACTCACAATAGACTCAGTGTCCGGGTAGGGACTCACAATAGACTCAGTGTCTGGGTAGGGACTCACATTAGACTCAGTGTCCGGGTATGGACTCACATTAGACTCAGTGTCCGGGTAGGGACTCACACTAGACTCAGTGTCCAGGTAGGGACTCACACTAGATTCAGTGTCCGGGTAGGGACTCACAATAGACTCAGTGTCCGGGTAGGGACTCACAATAGACTCAGTGTCTGGGTAGGGACTCACATTAGACTCAGTGTCCGGGTAGGGACTCACAATAGACTCAGTATCCGGGTAGGGACTCACATTAGACTCAGTGTCTGGGTAGGGACTCACACTAGACTCAGTGTCCGGGTAGGGACTCACACTAGACTCAGTGTCCGGGTAGGGACTCTCACTGCCCAGTGGAAGCATGTATCTCTGCAGTGCAACTCGTAATGTGACAGTGAAACAATATGAGGAGACACATCCGAGTTACATTCATTCAGTCTTTATTTTCTTCCATTTAAAGAGCTGGGAAAACCCAGTGAGTTTCTCAGGCAGATGCATTGTTGCCAGAGCTAATGAGATGATAGCACATTCATGAGTGTATCAGAGGAAATCTGGTGCCTCCTCTGCTTTCTCAGATGGCTAACACCACACGACCGCAGCCGACAGACTGTAACACTATATTCCCGGCAGGGTACAATAGACCGGAGAGAACAAGTGTCTCGTTTTATCTATGCCGTCTTTTGCATCAGTGCCGAAATAAATTATGTGTGTATGATTTGTTGATGGGGTGTCTCCTTCCTCCCTCCAGCTGGGCACTGTGGCGTTCCCGAGCAGATTGTGAACGGCCAGGTGATAGGAGAGAACTCCGGCTACAGGGACACAGTGGTTTATCAGTGTAACCAGGGATTCAGACTCGTAGGATCCTCAGTACGCATCTGCCAGCAAGACAACTTGTGGTCCGGACAGCTGCCACGCTGTGTCTGTGAGTGTTTGGCCCCGCCTCCACCCGCATGGCCCCGCCCACCTGGTCCTTGTCCCCGCACTCCTGGCCCTGGTATCCGCCCACCTGGGCCCCGCCCACCAGGCCCTGGACCCTGCCCATCTGGCCCTGGTCTCCGCCCACCTGGCCCTGGACCCCGCCCTCCTGGTCCCCGCCCACCTGGTCCCCGCCCACCTGGTCCATGCCTACCTGGTCCGCCTGGTGGTCATGACGTTTTGGCCCATCATTTTCTTTACAAATATTCTATATTGGAAGCTGCTTTTAGAAAACTGAAGTTTGAGGTATTGACAATGAAGAGCTTCCCCTGTGCTTACTGAAGAGTTTCTAAGTCTAAATAGAGGCGAGATTTGACATTTATCCCATGGTGGCAGAGCCATCTGGAATGGGTAGATGTGACAACGTGTTTACATGAGGTAACCCAATGGCACACACAAGTACGGAGGCCCACAGGGGACATTCTGAACCTACTGTACGTGGTTAGTCGTGTTTGTTTATCGCTGAATTTGTGCCTTCAATAGCTCCATCTGCTGTGTCAACACATCTCCTGCGTACATTATTGACTCACTGAGATTCACCCTCTGGTGTGACAGTAATCCTAGTCATCGCCTTGACAGTCTGAGTTCCTCTCCCTTTATATGGCTAATGATGATGATGATGTGTCCTATATCCCTCCTGGCCTCCTTCCAGACCACTGGCCAGAACTGTAATTATATGTAAATGTGTGCAGTGGCCGGGTGATCCTACAGCAAACTGGCAGAACTGTAACAGTGTGGTCCGGTTCTGATCCATATGTCTGTACAGGAGACAGAACTGTAACAGTGTGGTCCGGTTCTGATCCATATGTCTGTACAGGAGACAGAACTGTAACAGCGTGGTCCGGTTCTGATCCATATCTCTGTAAAGGAGACAGAACTGTAACAGCGTGGTCCGGTTCTGATCCATATATGTCTGTACAGGAGACAGAACTGTAACAGTGTGGTCCGGTTCTGATCCATATGTCTGTACAGGAGACAGAACTGTAACAGCGTGGTCCGGTTCTGATCCATATATGTCTGTACAGGAGACAGAACTGTAACAGTTTGGTCCGGTTCTGATCCATATGTCTGTACAGGAGACAGAACTGTAACAGTGTGGTCCGGTTCTGATCCATATGTCTGTACAGGAGACAGAACTGTAACAGTGTGGTCCGGTTCTGATCCATATGTCTGTACAGGAGACAGAACTGTAACAGTTTGGTCCGGTTCTGATCCATATGTCTGTACAGGAGACAGAACTGTAACAGTTTGGTCCGGTTCTGATCCATATGTCTGTACAGGAGACAGAACTGTAACAGCGTGGTCCGGTTCTGATCCATATCTCTGTAAAGGAGACAGAACTGTAACAGCGTGGTCCGGTTCTGATCCATATGTCTGTACAGGAGACAGAACTGTAACAGCGTGGTCCGGTTCTGATCCATATGTCTGTACAGGAGACAGAACTGTAACAGTGTGGTCCGGTTCTGATCCATATGTCTGTACAGGAGACAGAACTGTAACAGTGTGGTCCGGTTCTGATCCATATGTCTGTACAGGAGACAGAACTGTAACAGCGTGGTCCGGTTCTGATCCATATATGTCTGTACAGGAGACAGAACTGTAACAGCGTGGTCCGGTTCTGATCCATATATGTCTGTACAGGAGACAGAACTGTAACAGTGTGGTCCGGTTCTGATCCATATGTCTGTACAGGAGACAGAACTGTAACAGTGTGGTCCGGTTCTGATCCATATGTCTGTACAGGAGACAGAACTGTAACAGTTTGGTCCGGTTCTGATCCATATGTCTGTACAGGAGACAGAACTGTAACAGTTTGGTCCGGTTCTGATCCATATCTCTGTAAAGGAGACAGAACTGTAACAGTGTGGTCCGGTTCTGATCCATATGTCTGTACAGGAGACAGAACTGTAACAGTGTGGTCCGGTTCTGATCCATATGTCTGTACAGGAGACAGAACTGTAACAGTGTGGTCCGGTTCTGATCCATATGTCTGTACAGGAGAAAGAACTGTAACAGTGTGGTCCGGTTCTGATCCATATGTCTGTAAAGGAGACAGAACTGTAACAGTGTGGTCCGGTTCTGATCCATATGTCTGTAAAGGAGACAGAACTGTAACAGTGTGGTCCGGTTCTGATCCATATGTCTGTATAGGAGACAGAACTGTAACAGCGTGGTCCGGTTCTGATCCATATATGTCTGTACAGGAGACAGAACTGTAACAGTGTGGTCCGGTTCTGATCCATATGTCTGTACAGGAGACAGAACTGTAACAGTGTGGTCCGGTTCTGATCCATATGTCTGTACAGGAGACAGAACTGTAACAGCGTGGTCCGGTTCTGATCCATATATGTCTGTACAGGAGACAGAACTGTAACAGTGTGGTCCGGTTCTGATCCATATGTCTGTACAGGAGACAGAACTGTAACAGTGTGGTCCGGTTCTGATCCATATGTCTGTACAGGAGACAGAACTGTAACAGTGTGGTCCGGTTCTGATCCATATATGTCTGTACAGGAGACAGAACTGTAACAGTGTGGTCCGGTTCTGATCCATATGTCTGTATAGGAGACAGAACTGTAACAGCGTGGTCCGGTTCTGATCATTGTCTTTCCGTCCTCAGCCATCACATGTGGTCATCCAGGCAGTCCGATTTACGGTCGAACTACAGGGGATGGGTTTAACTACAACGATGTGGTCAGATTCTTCTGTAATGTTGGTTACATATTGGAGGGACCCAGCAGAGCCCAATGTCAGGCTGACCGTCAGTGGAGCCATCAACCACCCAGCTGTAGAGGTGAGACACACACACACACACGTTAAAACCTGTAGAGGTGAGACACACACACCTTAAAAACCTGTAGAGGTGACACACACACACACACACCTTAAAACCTGTAGAGGTGAGACACACACACACACCTTAAAAACCTGTAGAGGTGAGACACACACACACACACCTTAAAAACCTGTAGAGGTGACACACACTACACACACACACACCTTAAAAACCTGTACAGGTGAGACACACACACACCTAAAAACATGTAGAGGTGAGACACACACACAGACACACACACACACGTTAAAACCTGTAGAGGTGAGACACACACACACACACCTTAAAAACCTGTAGAGGTGAGACACACACACACACCTTAAAAACCAGTAGAGGTGACACACACACACCTTAAAAACCTGTAGAGGTGACACACACACACACCTTAAAACATGTAGAGGTGAGACACACACACACACACCTTAAAACCTGTAGAGGTAAGACACACACACACACACACCTTAAAACCTGTAGAGGTAAGACACACACACATGTTTAGAACCTGTTGAGGAACCAATCATATTCCCATTGCACATCCTATCTCTCCTATTCCCATTGCACATCCTATCTCTCCTATTCCCATTGCACATCCTATCTCTCCTATTCCCATTGCACATCCTATCTCTCCTATTCACATTGCACATCCTATCTCTCCTATTCCCATTGCACATCCTATCTCTCCTATTCCCATTGTACATCCTATCTCTCCTATTCCCATTGTACATCCTATCTCTCCTATTCCCATTGCACATCATATCTCTCCTATTCCCATTGTACATCCTATCTCTCCTATTCCCATTGCACATCATATCTCTCCTATTCCCATTGTACATCCTATCTCTCCTATTCCCATTGCACATCCTATCTCTCCTATTCCCATTGTACATCCTATCTCTCCTATTCCCATTGCACATCCTATCTCTCCTATTCCCATTGTACATCCTATCTCTCCTATTCCCATTGCACATCCTATCTCTCCTATTCCCATTGCACATCCTATCTCTCCTATTCCCATTGCACATCCTATCTCTCCTATTCCCATTGTACATCCTATCTCTCCTATTCGCATTTCACATCCTATCTCTCCTATTCCAATTGCACATCCTATCTCTCCTATTCCCATTGCACATCCTATCTCTCCTATTCCCATTGCACATCCTATCTCTCCTATTCCCATTGTACATCCTATCTCTCCTATTCCCATTGCACATCCTATCTCTCCTATTCCCATTGTACATCCTATCTCTCCTATTCCCATTGTACATCCTATCTCTCCTATTCCCATTGTACATCCTATCTCTCCTATTCCCATTGCACATCCTATCTCTCCTATTCCCATTGCACATCCTATCTCTCCTATTCCCATTGTACATCCTATCTCTCCTATTCCCATTGTACATCCTATCTCTCCTATTCCCATTGCACATCCTATCTCTCCTATTCCCATTGTACATCCTATCTCTCCTATTCACATTGCACATCCTATCTCTCCTATTCCCATTGCACATCCTATCTCTCCTATTCCCATTGCACATCCTATCTCTCCTATTCCCATTGCACATCCTATCTCTCCTATTCCCATTGCACATTCTATCTCTCCTAACTCGTACGTTGGGAATTCAGCATGTGTACAAACAGTGATGACGACTTTACATGGAATAAACAGGACCGGGCTGCGATCAGGTCAATTCAGCATTTCTATTATGAACTGGCAATTGGACAGGGACAAACAAACAGCTCAGCCAAATGGAAAAAACAATCCAGTTGGGGCTTCTAACAGGAAATGGTCAGAGTCATGTTCTCACTTAAGATGATGGACAAAACATGTTGACAAATTCATTGGCGGATATCTAGCCTGAAGCCTGTTCTGGTTGTGTTGTCATGCCGAGTTGCCATGACAACGAATAAAGGATTGTAAAAATGAAGGACTTGTGGGTGTAAGACTGTGTTACTCATACAGCGTCCTAGTGACCTGGTGGTAACAGGAGCTGACTGGTTACTGGACTGGTTACAGTATAGGAGGTACTCGTATTCGTCTTAATTAGCCAGGTGACCAGTCTGTGCCTCATTCAACCAGCTGACTGGTAACTGGACTGGTTACAGTATAGGAGGTACTCGTATTTGTCTTAATTAGCCAGGTGACCAGTCTGTGCCTCATTCAACCAGCTGACTGGTAACTGGACTGGTTACAGTATAGGAGGTACTCGTATTTGTCTTAATTAGCCAGGTGACCAGTCTGTGCCTCATTCAACCAACTGACTGTTATGGCTCCCAGGTTGTTGCTGTAAATGAGTATGGTCTAATCTCTGAAGAAGAATCGACTAATGAGTTTCAGAAAAAAGTAATTTGTTAATGGCTATTTTGAGCCTGTAATCAAACCCACAGCTGCAGAAGCTCCAGATACTCTCGTCTTAATAAGGCCAGTTTTTTTTGGTTCTTTAATTAGCATAACTGTCACGAGTGGTGAACATAAGCTGGTTTTGTTTCCATTAAGCACAGCTGGGGTCATTTTTGGTAATTAGCTTGCTGTTTAGTTCACTGGGGTTTAGGACACGGTGCCTAGCATTATTTCATACGGTCTGCAGTAGAGGTGCGTTTTATATATATATATATATATATATATCGCTGTGTTGTTTTGATTAATCAGTTGACAATTTAATAAGCCATTTTAACTTCAACCAGTGAATGTTTTGTTCTGGGGTTTTTTTTTTCGCTCAGCAAGAGGCATTTATCTGCACTACACTCAAAGAGAACGTGACAGAAGCAGAAGCCGAGCAAAAGGATACACTGAATGTAAAACTAAATGTGCTAGATTGAGACTTTCTAAATGTATACAAAACAGTTAAAGATATCCAATAACACAAACTTTACATACCATACCGTGACTTGAAACAATGAGAAGCAAAGCCGTGACACTACCGAGCAACTTAAATACCCAATACTAAGCATACATAAGCATACATAAGCATACATAAGGGTTATATTATTGCACCATGGCATTAATAATGTCACTATAAGCATATATAAGGGTTATATTATTGCTGTAGGGGTTATATCCTAATGCCACTATAAGCCATTTTAATGTGTTATAATACATCAGTATGACAACCATTGTGATGTTTTATTTTCCCAGTGATGAACTGTACTGACCCCGGCATCCCAGCCAACTCAATCCGGGAGAGTAAAATAGAGCACGGGAACTTTACGTTCGGCAGCTTGGTGTTCTACGACTGTAACCCTGGTTACTATCTGTTTGGGTCGTCAGTGCTCACCTGTCAACCCTCTGGACACTGGGACAAACCACTACCTGAGTGTTTGGGTGGGTGCATCGTTTTGGTCTCTTCCTCTTCTGTTTAGGGTGTGGTTTATCTATACGATAGTTGTTTATCTCTTGTTTATCACTTAGATGTCTGGATATCACATGTTCACATTTTAAAACCCGGTCAGTATTGGCCAGTTGTTCAGCCCAGGCCCTCTGCTTTGACCTTAGTGAACGTGATATTGTAAAGGTGCGGTTGAGTGTGACCAATGTGTCATGATTATGGCTAGCTCACAGTAATGGTCCTATTGACCTACACCACTACTGATGGATACGTCCCAAATGACACCTGTCCCCTGTAGTGCACTGCTGTCAGCCCTAGGCTGTGATGTCCCCTCTAACAGAGTCGCCAGATGTTAATGACCCGTAAACCGCTGAAAGTTGCTTTTTTTGCTGATTGGCGTTCTGTTGTGTCCTGAAGAGGAGGACTGTGGGAACCCTGGTGTTCCACCTCATGCTGTCATGGCCGGTGAAAAGTTCTCATTTGGATCCATGGTTCAGTACTCGTGTTCTGGAGACAGACGGCTGGTCGGAGAGGCCTCCCTCACATGTCAGCTGAAAGGACACTGGAGCGGACCTCTGCCTCATTGTTCAGGTGAGACTGGTCCCCATTAAACGTTTGCTATTCTCATATTTACCTTTTGTGTAGTACGTTCTTATTTCCCAGCAGCATGTGGAATCCGGCACTTTGTGTTGTTCTTCTCCCCTCAAATCTAATCGCTTGCTTGTTGTTCAGGTTTTCATTTATTTGCACTATCACCAGGGATATTTGGTTTGATGTTTTCCTGGCTCTGTTTTCTCCCCAAATCCCACCACAGTTCATCCAGTCCAGTGACGCTAAATGTTTCTGATCATTCAATTCAATCTCAAAATTCCCCTAAAACGTATTCATTACCTGTGAGCTTGTCTACTCGCTTCAATTCTCTGACCTCAAAAGACAGTTTGGTTTGTTTGTGGGTGTGTGTGTAGACAGTTTGGTTTGTTTGCGTGTGTGTGTGTCTGTGAATAAGCATGAAGACAGTTTGGTTTGTTTGTGGGTGTGTGTGTGTTTCAAACAGGAAAGACAGCAGGATTTCACACTTGAGTGTCTGCCTGGTGTGTCGTGCTGACTCAATGCTTATTCTAAACAGGCTGTTTAAATGAACAACACAGGGGATGAGGTGCACTTTAAATTGTCAACATGTGGAATATATTGTATTATAAAGGGGATCTCATGTTCTCCACTTAGAGTGCACTATAAAGGGGATCTCATGTTCTCCACTTAGAGTGCACTATAAAGGGGATCTCATGTTCTCCACTTAGAGTGCACTATAAAGGGAATCTCATGTTCTCCACTTAGAGTGCACTATAAAGGGGATCTCATGTTCTCCACTTAGAGTGCACTATAAAGGGGATCTCATGTTCTCCACTTAGAGTGCACTATAAAGGGGATCTCATCTCCTCCACTTAGAGTGCACTATAAAGGGGATCTCATCTCCTCCACTTAGAGTGCACTATAAAGGGGATCTCATCTCCTCCACTTAGAGTGCACTATAAAGGGGATCTCATCTCCTCCACTTAGAGTGCACTATAAAGGGAATCTCATGTTCTCCACTTAGAGTGCACTATAAAGGGGATCTCATGTTCTCCACTTAGAGTGCACTATAAAGGGGATCTCATGTTCTCCACTTAGAGTGCACTATAAAGGGGATCTCATCTCCTCCACTTAGAGTGCACTATAAAGGGGATCTCATCTCCTCCACTTAGAGTGCACTATAAAGGGGATCTCATCTCCTCCACTTAGAGTGTAAAGGGGATCTCACACTTAGAGTGCACTATAAAGGGGATCTCATCTCCTCCACTTAGAGTGCACTATAAAGGGGATCTCATCTCTCTCACTTAGAGTGCACTATAAAGGGGTGCACTAAAGGGATCTCATGTTCTCCAAGAGTGCACTATAAAGGGGATCTCATCTCCTCCACTTAGAGTGCACTATAAAGGGGATCTCATCTCCTCCACTTAGAGTGCACTATAAAGGGGATCTCATGTTCTCCACTTAGAGTGCACTATAAAGGGGATCTCATCTCCTCCACTTAGAGTGCACTATAAAGGGGATCTCATGTTCTCCACTTAGAGTGCACTATAAAGGGGATCTCATGTTCTCCACTTAGAGTGCACTATAAAGGGGATCTCATGTTCTCCACTTAGAGTGCACTATAAAGGGGATCTCATGTTCTCCACTTAGAGTGCACTATAAAGGGGATCTCATCTCCTCCACTTAGAGTGCACTATAAAGGGGATCTCATGTTCTCCACTTAGAGTGCACTATAAAGGGGATCTCATCTCCTCCACTTAGAGTGCACTATAAAGGGGATCTCATCTCCTCCACTTAGAGTGCACTATAAAGGGGATCTCATGTCGTTTTGCACTTTGCTTCCTTCCTCCAAACTACATTTCTCTCTTCTTACAGCAACACCTGCTGTGTTATGTGCTCTGACCTGAACTGGATTTAAAGACGTGTTAGGAGAGTGAAATGAAGTGAGCTTCTTCATGTTCAGAGACCGGCACTCTCTATCAAACAATCTGGTATTAGCTAGCGAGAGAAATATTGCCCAGTGGAGATTTGGTGGTTTGCACCAGTAGTTGCATTGTATAAGTGGAATCCAGTATTTTGTATTGTAGGACTTTGTCATTACACCAGGTTATGCGTCACCTTTTGTGTATGGATTATGGAATAACTTTTATCTCGATGGCTCAGGAATTCAATTTAGCAGCCTGGCAGTAACTGATGTCATGCTATCAGCACTAGGTTATCTGCTGCTCCAGGATGTGGATTTAAAACACATATCTACCATATATACTCAATATCCACACAGCAACAGAGATGAACGCTCAATGTGACTGCATTAAAGCTCCACTTAATGCCTCTGTTTGGAGAAACTGTCATTTGCATTTTATAGACGACCATTTTCACACCTTTTTAATTGTAAATAGAGGAGAGTAGAATGGAGGAGATGGAATATAAGATGAGTGGAGGAGAGAAAGAGAAGAGAGGAGGGGAGTGGAGGAGGGGAAAGAGAAGAGA
>CM055731.1:27252228-27264728 GCA_029465975.1 Dallia pectoralis | reverse complement strand
TACAGAGTGTTACACCCATGGTTTAGACAGAACAAATACAGAGTGTTACACCCATGGTTTAGACAGAACAAATACAGAGTGTTACACCCATGGTTTAGACAGAACAAATACAGAGTGTTACACCCATGGTTTGGACAGAACAAATACAGAGTGTTACACCCATGGTTTAGACAGAACAAGTACAGAGTGTTACACCCATGGTTTAAACAGAACAAATACAGAGTGTTACACCCATGGTTTAGACAGAACAAATACAGAGTGTTACACCCATGGTTTAAACAGAACAAATACAGAGTGTTACACCCATGGTTTAGACAGAACAAATACAGAGTGTTACACCCATGGTTTAGACAGAACAAATACAGAGTGTTACACCCATGGTTTAGACAGAACAAATACAGAGTGTTACACCCATGGTTTAGACAGAACAAATACAGAGTGTTACACCCATGGTTTAGACAGAACAAATACAGAGTGTTACACCCATGGTTTAAACAGAACAAATACAGTGTGTTACACCCATGGTTTAAACAGAACAAATACAGAGTGTTACACCCATGGTTTAAACAGAACAAATACAGAGTGTTACACCCATGGTTTAGACAGAACAAATACAGAGTGTTACACCCATGGTTTAGACAGAACAAATACAGAGTGTTACACCCATGGTTTAGACAGAACAAATACAGAGTGTTACACCCATGGTTTAGACAGAACAAATACAGAGTGTTACACCCATGGTTTAAACAGAACAAATACAGAGTGTTACACCCATGGTTTAGACAGAACAAATACAGAGTGTTACACCCATGGTTTAGACAGAACAAATACAGTGTGTTACACCCATGGTTTAGACAGAACAAGTAGCGATTGTGCGAAAAACAGGAAACAGCGCACATGCGTTTTCTACACAATTAGTTGCACATGAATATACTTTGGCTCAAAGCCAACCAACCAATATTTCAGAGCTACCAGGATTCTGCCAAACCCATTATCTCTGGCAGACCTGAAGTTCTACTGTAGTGATGATGAATGAAACTATCCAAATGTTAAATATGGGATCACACACCACTTCTCTGCTGCCGTGCATAAAATACCTTCGGGTTCGACCATAAATTGCGGCGTTTTCCTGACAGCTCTCCCACTCCCCCTCTCTCTCTCTCTCTCTCTCTCTCTCACTTTCTCTCACTCCCTCTCTCTCTCCCTCTCTCACTCTCTCCCTCTCTCACTCTCTCCCTCTCTCTCTCTCCCTCTCTCTCCCTCTCTCTCACTCTCTCCCTCTCTCTCACTCTCTCTCACTCTCTCCCTCTCTCTCTCACTCTCTCTCTCACTCCCTCTCTCTCTCCCTCTCTCACTCTCTCCCTCTCTCTCTCTCTCTTTCCCTCTCTCGCTCTCTCTCTCTCTCTCTCACTCCCTCTCTCTCTCCCTCTCTCTCTCTTTCCCTCTCTCCCTCTCTCTCTCTCTCCCTCTCTCTCTCCCTCTCTCTCTCCCTCTCTCTCTCCCTCTCTCTCGCTCTCTCTCGCTCTCTCTCGCTCTCTCTCTCCCTCTCTCTCTCCCTCTCTCTCTCCCGCCCTCTTTCTCCTTGACGGTTATAATATCCTACAGACTAATGGGCTCAGTGGCCATCAGGAAATCCCAGAAGCCCGGATGGTCCCAGTTTTACACACTGAAACGTGCTAAAGTCATGCACTGTAAAAGCAGTAGAATTCCATCAGGCAGTCAGAGTCCATGTCCTTTATAAAATGACAGGCTACAGCACACCCCTCCTATAGCACACCCCTCCTATAGGACACACCTCCTACAGCACACCCCTCCTACAGCACACCCCTCCTACAGCACACCCCTCCTACAGCACACCCCTCCTATAGGACACACCTCCTACAGCACACCCCTCCTACAGCACACCCCTCCTACAGCACACACCTCCTACAGCACACACCTCCTACAGCACACCCCTCCTACAGCACACCCCTCCTACAGCACACCCTCCTACAGCACACCCCTCCTACAACACACACCTCCTACAGCACACACCTCCTACAGCACACCCCTCCTACAGCACACCCCTCCTACAGCACACCCCTCCTACAGCACACACCTTCTACAGCACACCCCTCCTACAGCACACCCCTCCTACAGCACACACCTCCTACAGCACACCCCTCCTACAGCACACCCCTCCTACAGCACACCCTCCTACAGCACACCCCTCCTACAGCACACCCCTCCTACAGCACACCCCTCCTACAGCACACCCCTCCTACAGCACACCCCTCCTACAGCACACCCCTCCTACAGCACACCCCTCCTACAGCACACCCCTCCTACAGCACACCCCTCCTACAGCACACCCCTCCTGCCTCAACTCTACTCTGCTGATATAAAGGTTGCTCGCTGTCCTCTCTGCCAAGAGGCTTGATTCCTTCTTTTAAGCCTCCGCTGGTTTTTTCCTGCTCCTGCTTTGATGTTGGCTCTTGTCTGGTTTTAAAACAGAGCTATCTGAGCATGTCACCCTCTGAAACATGGTGATATATTTACAACACGTTTACCTCACTCGTGTTCCAAATCACACACTATTTATGGTCTACCCTAGTTTTCCTAGTCTAGTTGTCAACAGTAGTGTTATTTATGGAATACCAAGCCTTTTGTTTCACCTGAATTTTTCACCTGGTAAGTCTGAAGGAGAAGACGTTCGTATTTTCAGCGATGACCTGAAAGAACTTCAGGGTACTGTCTTGCTCAAGGGCACTACAAGGGATTTGATCCTTGCCAATTATAGCAAGTTTGTGCTTTCTCTACTTTCCAATGAATATTAATTCGATGAAGGAAAACCAGTTTGTTCTTTTGTCCTGTAGCCAGAATACCAGCCTTAATTCAGTGTTTATGACAGATCTCAGACCAGTAGCCAGAATTCCACCCTGCATCCAGTGTTAATGACAGACCTCAGACCAGTAGCCAGAATACCACCCTGCATCCAGTGTTAATGACAGACCTCAGACCAGTAGTTAGAACACCACCCTTCATCCTATAAGCAGTACGGTGGCTTTTTAGAACATATACAATATTCCGGTCACGTCATCATCTTCAGTGGCCTTGCCATGTCAGGAAGTGATAGAGGGGAAGTCTCTCCTGACTTCCTGCTCCACACCTCTACACTTCCATGCTAAAGTCAAGCTGCCTGCCTACTAAATTATTTAGCAATTTCCCAGACTTTTAAGAAACTAAGAGGGTAAATCATTTTGGTAATGAAATATAATGAATTGCTACTGTAGTTTAATATTGGAAGATGGATCAGAGTCCTGTGTTTGTTTACAGTCTGTCTGTACGTTACCAGCCTGTACGTTACCAGCCTGTACGTTACCAGCCTGTTCGTTACCAGCTTGTATGTTACCAGCCTGTATGTTATCAGCCTGTATGTTACCAGCCTGTATGTTACCAGCCTGTATGTTACCAGCCTGTACGTTACCAGCCTGTATGTTACCAGCCTGTACGTTACCAGCCTGTTCGTTACCAGCTTGTATGTTACCAGCCTGTATGTTACCAGCCTGTATGTTACCAGCCTGTATGTTACCAGCCTGTACGTTACCAGCCTGTTCGTTACCAGCTTGTATGTTACCAGCCTGTATGTTACCAGCCTGTATGTTACCAGCCTGTATGTTACCAGCCTGTACGTTACCAGCCTGTATGTTACCAGCCTGTATGTTACCAGCCTGTTCGTTACCAGCTTGTACGTTACCAGCCTGTATGTTACCAGCCTGTACGTTACCAGCCTGTATGTTACTGTATGTTACCAGCCTGTATGTTACCAGCCTGTATGTTACCAGCCTGTACGTTACCAGCCTGTATGTTACCAGCCTGTATGTTACCAGCCTGTATGTTACCAGCCTGTATGTTACCAGCCTGTACGTTACCAGCCTGTATGTTACCAGCCTGTATGTTACCAGCCTGTATGTTACCAGCCTGTATGTTACCAGCCTGTACGTTACCAGCCTGTATGTTACCAGCCTGTATGTTACCAGCCTGTACGTTACCAGCCTGTATGTTACCAGCCTGTACGTTACCAGTCTGTACGTTACCAGCCTGTATGTTACCAGTATGTTACCAGCCTGTACGTTACCAGCCTGTATGTTACCAGCCTGTATGTTACCAGTTACCAGTATGTTACCAGCCTGTACGTTACCAGCCTGTATGTTACCAGCCTGTATGTTACCAGCATGTATGTTACCACGTTACCAGCCTGTATGTTACCAGCCTGTATGTTACCAGCATGTATGTTACCAACCTGTATGTTACCAGCCTGTACGTTACCAGCCTGTATGTTACCAACCTGTATGTTACCTGTACGTTACCAGCCTGTATGTTACCAACCTGTATGTTACCTGTACGTTACCAGCCTGTATGTTACCAGCCTGTATGTTACCAGCATGTATGTTACCTGTACGTTACCAGCCTGTATGTTACCAGCCTGTATGTTACCAGCCTGTACGTTACCAGCTTGTATGTTACCAGCCTGTACGTTACCAGCTTGTATGTTACCAGCCTGTACGTTATCAGCTTGTATGTTACCAGCTTGTATGTTACCAGCATGTATGTTACCAGCCTGTACGTTACCAGCCTGTACGTTACCAGCCTGTACGTTACCAGCCTGTATGTTACCAGCCTGTATGTTACCAGCCTGTACGTTACCAGCCTGTACGTTACCAGCCTGTATGTTACCAGCCTGTAAGTTACCAGCCTGTACGTTACCAGCATGTATGTTACCGGCCATTAGACAGTAATTATCTGGCTGACCCAGAACATCTGAGCTTTGGTTCTCCTTTTCACTCACTGACTCCCCCTCTCTGTCTCCACTTCCTCCTCATCCCCTTCCTTTTTCTCCATCTGTTCTTCCTTCTTCCCTATTTCTTCGTCTTTCTTGCATTTCCTATACTCCGCCTCTTCTTCACTCTCTGCCACTCCCCTCTTTCTTCTGCTCCGCCTTTTCTCTCTCTGCCACTCCCCTGTTTCCTATACTCCGCCTCTTCTCTCTCTGCCACTCCCCTGTTTCCTATACTCCGCCTCTTCTCTCTCTGCCACTCCCCTGTTTCCTATACTCCGCCTCTTCTCTCTCTGCCACTCCCCTGTTTCCTCTACTCCGCCTCTTCTTCACTCTCTGCCACTCCCCTCTTTCTTCTACTCCGCCTTTTCTCTCTCTGCCACTCCCCTGTTTCCTATACTCCGCCTCTTCTCTCTCTGCCACTCCCCTGTTTCCTCTACTCCGCCTCTCCTTCTCTCTCTACCACTCCTCCGCCTCTCCTTCTTTCTCTGCCACTCCTCCGCTTCCTCTACTCCGCCTTCCTCCATTCCAGCGGTGCATTGTGGTAATCCAGGGACTCCAGCACACGGCCGTATTTCCCGGGTGGACGGCACCACCTTCTCCCACTCTGTGGTCTACACCTGCAGGGACGGATACCTTCTCTCAGGCACGCCCACCAGACACTGTCTAGCCAATGGGACGTGGTCCGGCTCAACTCCTAACTGCACCAGTAAGTGGAATGAATGAGCAGCCTGAGAACATAGGGTTAAATTCATCCAGACACGTCTATGGTGTCAACATAGGGTTAAATTCATCCATACACGTCTATGGTGTCATCATAGGGTTAAGTTGGCGTCTGTCGCTCTCTCACTCATCCCTCTAATGTCAGTTCAATATGACAACGGGTTTCAGAAGTACTTTGATATTGTCCAAATGCACTAACAACGTAGCTTTATTGTTTAATTCGAGTCATTATAGAAAACATAATCATCATACTAAATATTGTCAGGTAGGCTCTGCTAGGATTGGTGCAAAGTCATCCGGAGAACCAAACCTGCCGATCTGTTTCCTGTTAAACCTGACAGAAACATTGTATTGTATGTATTTTTACTGACCCGTATGGCGGACTGCAAGTCTTTACCGACTTGCCTTACCTTGTAAGTAACAGCATTAATAAATAATACATTAACAGGTTTAGGGAATTTCTTACATACTCAATTCCCCCCCCAAAAAAAATACAGCCCTCCCAGCTGATGATTTGACCCGTGAATAGTTGTAGACACACAGCTACAAAAATAGCTAGACCCAGCAGTTTACCAGAGCCCAACAACTCTAAAGCTTGTAGGATCACACAGAAAACAACCTAAAGAGCATTCCTTTGCCAGCAGATCAGAAAGTGAAACCTGATATTGACTTCCTGATTGATTGCTGTGGTCTCGTGATGGCGAGAGTTTCGGAGAGTAAGGTTGAATTTTCAGCTGCAGCGAGGTGTTCAGTGTTGAGAGAAATTGGAGAATCATTAGAACAACCTCTCTTTGGGTGTAGCCTCTCTCAAGATGCTGGAGAACGAAGTGGAGAGTCATGTTGCTCGTGTCGTCCATAGACCTGTTGGCTCTGTAGGTAAACTGCAGTGGGTCCAGTACTGGATCTGTGATGGTCTTGAGGTGTGACAGCACCAGGAGCTCAATGGAATTCATAACCACAGACAGAAGCAGTAAAAGTTTGACCATTTTGTTGCTGAGAGAGCACATGTTTGCGAGGAATATTCCAGACTCAGGAATAGTCCCCTGAGTCTGCCACGAACGAGTGCTCCAGCCCGTATTCCCCTCCGTCGGTTCCTCCAGAAGCAGAGGGCAGACGTAGCTTTGACTAGAATGTCCAGTATTTCGGCGGATGTAACGAGAAAGTCAGGGAATCTACAGGAGTTGTTTCCTCAATGTTCCTCATCGCCTCCTTGAAAAAACAAGATAACTGTCAAAATACACAGATTTTATACACAAAAACAAAGATAAACGCACAGCTTAGAGTCATGGCTGCAATGGACGGCGCCATCTTGGATGTTGTTGTCTTACTTTGTGTTCGATTGTTTTTAAAGTAAACACATCTTCACTAATGAGCTGTAAGCGCTGTAATTGAATAACATTGGGGCGATCCATATTCAATTTGCCCTAAATTATAATAACTCTTTAAGGGAACTGGGTGTTCCTGGGGCATCCTTATCCTGGTGTCTGACTAATTGACATATGAGAAAGACTTATGATGAAAGGAGGAGAAGAAGTGTTGGGGGGGTTCTTTTGTGGCCAACATTGTTCTGTGAAGAGCTAAGCACTGCATTCCAGTGAGCTTCTAGCCTCTCATATTGTGATTAGACAGGTGGACACCTTAACGTTTATTTTCTATATGACCCAATACAGTGATGCTAATAACAGAGGGGTATTCCACTATATTGCCAGATAATACACAATAAACACTTTGTAGTTTGGTTGAATGATGAAGCCTCCAGATTGTGTTTCTCTGTCGGACCACAGCTCTCTCTGAAGCCTCCGGGGTAATAATTGACAATGTCTTCCCTAAACCATATCTGCTAAATGACCACATCAACATCTATTAGATTAGCTGATAACTAGAGTGCTGAGATCATCAGTTGAGTTGAAACCCTGGATGTTCTGTCTTCTGACTTATGCATCTGCTATCATCTCTCTCTTTCCTTCTCTTTCCACCTCTTTCTTTCCCTCCCTCTCTTTTCCCTCTCTTTTTTTCTTCCTCTTTTCCACCTCTGTCTCTCCCTCTCTTTCCTTTCCTCTCTTTTCTACCTCTTTCCTTCCTCTCTTTTCCACCGCTCTCTTTCCTTTCCTCTCGTTTCCACCTCTGTCTCTCCCTCTCTCTTTCTCTCCCTCTCTTGTCTTTCCTCTCGTTTCCCTCTCTTTTTCCCTTCCTCTCTTTCCTTTCCTCTCGTTTCCCTCTCTTTTTCCCTTCCTCTCTTTTCTACCTTTTTCTCTCCCTCTCTCTTTCCTTTCCTCTCTTTTCCCTCTCCTCTTCCCTTCCTCTTTTTTTCTACCTCTTTCTCTCCCTCTCTTTGCCATAACCTCTGATGTTCTCTCATTGCTTCACTTCAGATTTAACTGACCGGTTCAGGGGCACCAACACTTTGTCAGCCAACAGAAGTCATTATGAATCCATTAGAAGAGCCTGGTCATTATTGTGGTTCACAGAACGACCCGGGTTATTGATCATCTGGGTTTCATGGATCAAAGTCACACTCAAGGAGAACAATGGAGGAACTAGTTTGTTATTTTCTGTATTTAATTTTTTACATATTTTATTAGTGTTATTTTATATAACGAGCGATCCTTCACACTCTGATGGGAAATGTAAACACAAAAATAGCCAATGCTGTTTCTGAATCAGGGAAATGCAATCATCTGAAATGAGTCTGTTATTGTCGAAGACTCTTAATCCCCAGAATGACTAGCGGCAACATGTGATATTGGCGTGTTTAGCAATTCACCATTAATTTATCCGAGTACGAATAATCACTTCAAACTAAGGTGTGTACTTCAGGAAAGTTTTTAGAGAAAAATAAGTAACATGTCTCTAAGTAATACGTCCACACTGTTAATACAAGCTGAAGTATTGTGATTTCATTAATATTTTTGTACATTCATTTACATAATTCTGAAATTTTTAAAATATTTAGTTAATTTTCCATTTATTGTTCAATATATAATAGCACCATGGGCACATCTATTGCCTTTCTCAACCATGGGCATGATTTTTTTATAGAGGTAATCTGGGGCTGAACAACTGGAGCCACTCTCAAATTCACTTTCACATTTGGCTCACAGACTTTTTTGTTTTGTAGGACTACTTCACTGTGCCCAGGTCACATATCACTTGTTAGAATTTTTTGGGATGCGGTAATGTCTGTTTGACGTGCTATTTCATTTGAAGTTTAATCAGCCGTTCCTCGGATTGAATAGAGTTAATGATGTGCTGCTGAAGCTATTCTGTTGGGATGCATGCTTCATTTGTTTGATGTTTCCTGAACTTCCTGATCTTCTGTTCAGCCCTAGTTCTAGAAGTGCCCTGTGTGAATATAGCCTAATGTATATTACATATTCCTCCCCTCATGCAGAATGATGCGTTGATGCCAGTTGTCAGGGCGTGTGGTTTGTCCCGAGGTAGGAGAGTTATTTGAGAGAAGACTTGACTGAGAATCCTGGGTCACGTATTCTTTGTTTAATTCTCCTCTGATCCACTTTAGCTAATTGATGTGTCATTTGTTTAAAGTTTAATTGGCAGTTTGTAGACATGACGGTTTATTGATGTACTGCTTCAAGTCAATATTCCTCTGTTCTGACTTACGACTTGTTAGGCTTTACGTGTCCCAAATGGCGCACCCATTTACTCAGTAGTGAACTGCTTTTCAACAGAGTGCTATTGCATTATTACTGTTGTGATCGGGGGCAAAGCAGGAAGAACAATTTGTAAATGTAAAATGTAGTTTGGTGGAATGCCGTGATCTTTGAAACTATTGATCGACGCATTTTAAAAAGATGTTTGGATGTTAATGTAAAATCTATATCGGCGCCATGTCCAATGAAAAATCATATTGGTAAGCTCTAAAGAAAACAGTTTCTCCTGAACATGGTAGGGTTAGTGTCTCCTAAACATGGTAGGGTTAGTGTCTCCTGAACATGGTAGGGTTAGTGTTTCCCCTGAACATGGTAGGGTTAGTGTTTCCCCTGAACATGGTAGGGTTAGTGTTTCTCCTTCTAGCAAATAAACAAGTTGTTTAATCCTTATTCCTGCTGTTTTCACAGAATGTCTCTATCTTATTCTTCTCAATTTGGTCCTGATTGCTAGTGTTGATCACTCTCTGGTGTCATCTCAACAGTGATCAGTTGCGGAGATCCAGGTGTTCCTGCAAATGGTCTCAGGATTGGCGAGGACTTCACTGTAGGCCAGAACATCACCTACATGTGCCAACCAGGATACCTGATAGAGAAGAGCGGGTCTACCACAATCACCTGTACCCAGAACAGCACCTGGAGTGCCGTCTTACCTATCTGCAAAGGTGGGTCGTGGAGAATTATGGTTATGGGGAGGTTTTTATTATTATATTGTAATGGAGATGATTGTATGGTGATGGAGATGATTGTATGGTAATGGAGATGATTGTATGGTAATGGAGATGATTGTATGGTAATGGAGATGATTGTATGGTAATGGAGATGATTGTATGGTAATGGAGATGATTGTATGGTGATGGAGATGATTGTATGGTAATGGAGATGATTGTATGGTAATGGAGATGATTGTATGGTAATGGAGATGATTGTATGGTAATGGAGATGATTGTATGGTAATGGAGATGATTGTATGGTAATGGAGATGATTGTATGGTAATGGAGATGATTGTATGGTAATGGAGATGATTGTATGGTAATGGAGATGATTGTATGGTGATGGAGATGATTGTATGGTAATGGAGATGATTGTATGGTGATGGAGATGATTGTTTGGTAATGGAGATGATTGTATGGTAATGGAGATGATTGTATGGTAATGGAGATGATTGTATGGTAATGGAGATGATTGTATGGTAATGGAGATGATTGTATGGTAATGGAGATGATTGTATGGTAATGGAGATGATTGTATGGTAATGGAGATGATTGTATGGTAATGGAGATGATTGTATGGTAATGGAGATGATTGTATGGTAATGGAGATGATTGTATGGTGATGGAGATGATTGTATGGTAATGGAGATGATTGTATGGTGATGGAGATGATTGTATGGTAATGGAGATGATTGTATGGTAATGGAGATGATTGTATGGTAATGGAGATGATTGTATGGTAATGGAGATGATTGTATGGTAATGGAGATGATTGTATGGTAATGGAGAGGATTGTATGGTAATGGAGATGATTGTATGGTAATGGAGATGATTGTATGGTGATGGAGATGATTGTATGGTAATGGAGATGATTGTTTGGTAATGGAGATGATTGTATGGTAATGGAGATGATTGTATGGTAATGGAGATGATTGTATGGTAATGGAGATGATTGTATGGTAATGGAGATGATTGTATGGTAATGGAGATGATTGTATGGTAATGGAGATGATTGTATGGTAATGGAGATGATTGTATGGTAATGGAGATGATTGTATGGTAATGGAGATGATTGTATGGTAATGGAGATGATTGTATGGTAATGGAGATGATTGTATGGTAATGGAGATGATTGTATGGTAATGGAGATGATTGTATGGTAATGGAGATGATTGTATGGTAATGGAGATGATTGTATGGTAATGGAGATGATTGTGGTAATGGATGATTGTATGGTAATGGAGATGATTGTATGGTAATGGAGATGATTGTATGGTAATGGAGATGATTGTATGGTAATGGAGATGATTGTATGGTAATGGAGATGATTGTATGGTAATGGAGATGATTGTATGGTAATGGAGATGATTGTATGGTAATGGAGATGATTGTATGGTAATGTAATGGAGATGATTGTATGGTAATGGAGATGATTGTATGGTAATGGAGATGATTGTATGGTAATGGAGATGATTGTATGGTAATGGAGATGATTGTAATGGAGATGATTGTAATGGAGATGATTGTATGGTAATGGAGATGATTGTATGGTAATGAGAGATGATTGTATGGAGATGATTGTATGGGAGATGATTGTATGGTAATGGAGATGATTGTATGGTGATGAGATGATGATTGATGATTGTATGGTAATGGAGATGATTGTATGGTAATGGAGATGATTGTATGGTAATGGAGATGATTGTATGGAGATGAATGGAGATGATTGTTGTATGGGTAATGGAGATGATTGTATGGTAATGGAGATGATTGTATGGTAATGGAGATGATTGTATGGTAATGGAGATGATTGTATGGTAATGGAGATGATTGTATGGTAATGGAGATGATTGTATGGTGTAATGGAGATGATTGTATGGTAATGGAGATGATTGTATGGTAATGGAGATGATTGTATGGAGATGAATGGTAATGGAGATGATTGTATGGTAATGGAGATGATTGTATGGTAATGGAGATGATTGTTTGGTAATGGAGATGATTGTATGGTAATGGAGATGATTGTATGGTAATGGAGATGATTGTATGGTAATGGAGATGATTGTATGGTAATGGAGATGATTGTATGGTAATGGAGATGATTGTATGGATAATGGAGAGGATTGTATGGATGGAGATGATTGTATGGTAATGGAGATGATTGTATGGTAATGGAGATGATTGTATGGTAATGGAGATGATTGTATGGTAATGGAGATGATTGTATGGTAATGGAGATGATTGTATGGTAATGGAGATGATTGTTTGGTAATGGAGATGATTGTATGGTAATGGAGATGATTGTATGGTAATGGAGATGATTGTATGGTAATGGGAGATGATTGTATGGTAATGGAGATGATTGTATGGTAATGGAGATGATTGTTTGGTAATGGAGATGATTGTATGGTAATGGAGATGATTGTATGGTAATGGAGATGAATGGTAATGGAGATGATTGTATGGTAATGGAGATGATTGTATGGTAATGGAGATGATTGTTTGGTAATGGAGATGATTGTATGGTAATGGGAGGATTGTTTATTGTTTGGTAATGGAGATGATTGTATGGTAATGGA
>CM055731.1:27209728-27247228 GCA_029465975.1 Dallia pectoralis | reverse complement strand
CGCAAGGATCCTGGAGGGGGCCTGGGAGTATGCCCATCCAGTCTACATGTGTTTTGTGGATCTGGAGAAGGCGTATGACCTGGTACCCCGGGATCTTTTGTGGGAGGTGCTGCGGGAGTATGGGGTGAGGGGGTCTCTTCTCAGGGCCATCCACCCTGTACGCTCAAAGCATGAGCTGTGTCCGTGTCCTCGGCAGTAAGTCGGATTCGTTCCAGGTGGGGGTTGGCCTCCGCCAGGGCTGCGCTTTGTCACCGATCCTGTTTGTAATATTCATGGGCAGGATATCAAGGCGTAGTCATGGGGGGAGGGGTTCCCGTTCGGTGGGCTGATGGTCACATCACTGCTTTTTGCGGATGATGTGGTCCTGATGGCCTCATCGGTCGGTGACCTTCAGCACTCACTGGATCGGTTCGCAGCCGAGTGTGAAGCGGCTGGGATGAGGGTTAGCACCTCTAAATCTGAGGCCATGACTCTCAGCAGGAAACCGGTGGAGTGCCTACTCCGGGTAGGGAATGAGTCCTTACTCCAAGTGAAGGAGTTCAAGTACCTCGGGGTCCTGTTCGCGAGTGAGGGAACAATGGAGCGGGAGTTTGGTCGGAGGATCGGAGCAGCGGGGGCGGTGTTGCATTCGCTTCACCGCACCGTTGTGACGAAAAGAGAGCTGAGCCGAAAGGCAAAGCTCTCGATCTACCGGTCAATCTTTGTTCCTACCCTCACCTATGGTCATGAAAGCTGGGTCATGACCGAAAGAACGAGATCGCGGGTACAAGCGGCCGAAATGGGTTTTCTCAGAAAGGTGGCTGGCCTCTCCCTTAGGGATAGGGTGAGAAGCTCAGTCATCCGAGAGGAACTCGGAGTAGAGCCGCTGCTCCTTTGCATAGAAAGGAGCCAGTTGAGGTGGTTCGGGCATCTTGTAAGAATGCCACCTGGGCGCCTCCCTAGAGAGGTGTTCCAGGCACGTCCAGCTGGGAGGAGACCTCGGGGAAGACCCAGGACTAGGTGGAGAGATTATATCTCCACACTGGCCTGGGAACGCCTCGGGATTCCCCAGTCAGAGCTGGCTAATGTTGCCCGGGAAAGGGAAGTTTGGGGTCCCCTGCTAGAGCTGCTACCCCCGCGACCCGACCCCGGATAAGCGGTTGAAGATGAGAGATGAGAGAGACCATTCGGTTTTACCAGAAACCTCCAGCCCCGAGACCTCATAAGGAAGCCTGATTGACTTCTGCTGAAATCTTGTTCTTTCCCGACCATCCAGAATGCAATGGGACATTAAGCAGAATAGTGTAGGATATCCTGCCAAGTCACAGAGGAACTACAATGAGAATAATTGTAATTCTACCATTGATCAGTTTACACTATTCAGTCAGTTAGTCCCAATGAGTTCTCTATTAGAGGGTCTGGTAAAATGGCACCTTCCTGTCTGCACTTCTGTCCATTCATTTCACTTTTCGGTGAATGAATATAGGAAATGAGAGCTGGAAAGTTTTGATTAGTAATCTGGTGCTCTTTATTAATGGGGCAACTGCTGTGGTTGAACTGGAACCTGTTCAGCTAGATGTCATGTGGTTGGGAGTTAATGTCTATTTTATATATATATATATATGTGTGTGTGTGTGTGTGTGTGTATTTGGAATAGCAATACCTGTTGCTCCACCAGTCTTTCATTTCCACACGATTGCATTTAACTTCAAGGTGTCCGAGTTTTGAAAGGGAGAGGGACTTGGTGCGTGTCCCAAATGCCAAAATCCTTACATACTACGCCCTATATTTGATCGGAGCCCTATGGGCCTGCACTGCGTTTTACATGATTCTTTTTAATATTATGTCTGTAGTTCCATCACATTGTAGACATCCGTCCATAGATGGGCTGCTTACATTTAATTGCTATTATTCTGAAACAGAACTAATGTTTCACTACATTCTAAGACAGAAAAAAGCTATTTCTTCATCTTTTCACAAAACCCCTCTTTAATTACTAGTCAGATGAATGTTCACACACTGACGCAAAAATAGACGTAATTTTTCTGTAATCACGATAAAAGGATCACTGGACAAGAACGTTATAAAAGACAGATGCTTTTACTTCTACATTTTTCCTCCAACAATCTCCTCTAATTACACTGAGTGTCCTGGCTTTGGCCACGTCTGTCACACGTCTGTCACACGTCTGTCCCTCGTCTGTCCCTCGTCTGTCCCTCGTCTGTCACATGTCTGTCACATGTCTGTCACATGTCTGTCCCACGTCTGTCACACGTCTGTCACACGTCTGTCACACGTCTGTCACACGTCTGTCCCATGTCTGTCACATGTCTGTCCCATGTCTGTCCCACGTCTGTCACACGTCTGTCCCATGTCTGTCTCACGTCTGTCTCACGTCTGTCACCTGTCTGTCACACGTCTGTCACACGTCTGTCTCACGTCTGTCCCATGTCTGTCTCACATCTGTCACACGTCTGTCCCACGTCTGTCACTTCTTCTGTCTTCCTGTCCATCTGTCTCCTCCACGCAGACTTCCTCATTAACCATTTATTACACTGTCCAAACAGCAGGTTTTAGCAGTGAAACTTTCTTCTAATGAGAACATGCTGACATTTTGTTCTCCTCCTCTTTTCTTGTCTCTCCACAGTGGTGACGTGCCCTTCGCCTCCACAGATCCTCAACGGGCTGCTGGAGGGCTCCAGGTTTGACTGGGGGACTGGCGTGAGCTACACATGTCTACCTGGCTATGAGCTGTCCTTCCCGGCTGTCCTCACCTGTGTGGGACAGGGGTCATGGAGTGGAGATTTGCCTCAGTGCCTGCGTGAGTCGACACAATTTACACCTGACATCCCTTCTGGACAACACGGATGGATTGCTTTAGAGATACACGCATGTAACAATGTACAAATAATACATTATAATGGAATGCCGACATGTGGAGATACTGTAGATTGGTGTGTAAAAATAGCATATTATCTAATATATAAAAGTAACCTGTCGTCACGAACAACTGAGAGTTCTGAAACACTGCTTGGTGTAAAATATTCTCTTTTGGAGGTCCTCGAAGACTTTAATGAAAGATCCTTCTGTGACAATATCTCAACACTGATAATAACTGCTAAATACAGAGCTAGGCATTTGGGAGTATAACACGTATTCTGCTAAATACAGAGCTTCACGGCCCTCCAGTACAGTGCAATACCACTACTGGATCTGACAAAATAGAATTGTAACACAATAGCTTAATTATACTGACAAAACCCATCCCTACAGTTCCAATGTCTACAAGGCCTAGAGAGAATTCATGTCTGCTTGTGTTGTGAAGCAGTTGGCTGGCATATAACTCTCACACACATCCTACTGATAACTGGAAAGCATAGATAATTCATCAACTAAAGAAATGTAGGTGACTGCGGGCTGGAGGCCAGAGGCCAGTTCTTCTCCAGGCCTATTTGCTATGCACAGCTAGCACTTACAGCTAGCACTTGCTTCCAGCTTTCTATCCTGTCTGCGTTATACTCCAATAAAACAGAAGATTATCCCTGAGGCTGCCACTCAAAGCCATGACTGATAGCCTTGCCACCTGCCTGCTCCAGCTGCTCTACAGCATGCAAGTGGAACTTCTATGATCGTTGTCGAGATACTAAGAGTAATTGTTTGGAGTCATTGAGGGGATGCTAAGAATCATTGTCCAAGTGCTGAGAATTATTGTCGGAATGCTGAGAGGAATTGTCGGAATGCAGAAATTCGTTGTTCGGAATGCTAAGGCTGTTAAACTGTTTCATAAGGCTGTGCTGAGACAGCCCGGCACTAGGACAGAGCGCATTAAATGGTTAATAAATGTAGTTACAGTTACATAAACAAACAAACAAACTGGATTTATAAAGAAAAGACAAACAAACCACTTAAAACTTCTGGGACTTGGAAGCATATAAGAGAGTCAATGTGGGAAATAGTAGATAGCCAGTCTGATATAAGATATAAGAGAGTCATATAAGAGAGAGTCAATGTGGGAAATAGTAGATAGCCAGTCTGATATAAGATATAAGAGAGAGTCAATATAAGAGAGTCATATAAGAGAGAGTCAATGTGGGAAATAGTAGATAGCCAGTCTGATATAAGATATAAGAGAGAGTCAATATAAGAGAGTCATATAAGAGAGAGTCAATGTGGGAAATAGTAGATAGCCAGTCTGATTGACATTGCAAAGCATTTTGACATAAACGTAGCATTTGGCCAGTCAAAAGCATAGTAAAAGAATTACTGGAGGCAGTTTTGGTGGAAAGGGGAATCCTCCCAGAGAGAAAGGCTAATGGAAAAACCTGCTCCCTTCATACTTAAGCTGAGATGCTGGGACTAACTGCATTAAACCAAAATATAAACTAATCCATTTCACATTTTTACAGAGTTACGGCTCAATTTACATTACGTCTTGATTGAAATATTTTAATTCTGCCCTTGTTGTTTATATTTTTTTATTTATACATCCAAGGTTGTAACAACTTATTTTGTGCACAGTGGACGAGAACAGAACCAAATAAACATGAAGTCAAATTACAACCGGGAGAACTTGTAGCTAGACTAGAACCATTAGAACGCCCAGAAGAACATGCAGCCAAACAACAACAGAAATATCAACCACGACAATGTGAGCAATTCAATTATGGTTAGGACATCCTGAATGGAGGAAAATGGTTAAAGCTCTGCATAAGTTTGTATGATCTCCTCCAGATACAGACATGTATTTTTCTGATGTCTGAAGGAAGTATCTGGTATATCTAACCACAGATACAGACATGTATTTCTCTGATGTCTGAAGGTCTGCCAATCAGTGGTAGAATCTGTCAGTCCAGTCGTAGCACAATGAATTCTCCCTAATCTCTCACATAACTCCCATGTGTGCTGCTGTTGGGGTTGGAAGGTGGAACCCAATCACAAGAACCAGAGTGTTCGTGTTCCAAATGCCCACCCGTTCCTTATTTCTCAATTAAGTGCAGTACTTGGGACTGATAACACAGCCTTGTGTTCTGTGGGCTGTGGTCTGTAGAAGTGCATTGTTGGGAAAAGTGATCCATTTGTGACTCACCCAGATGCAGAGCTTTAAGAGTTTTTATACTTTCTGGCACAGATGGCGTCCGTTGTGTTGTTAACCCCAGGCCATGTCAGGAATTACATTTCTGAATAGGGGGGCATTTTAAATTTAAATTGTGATGGTTCACCCACATTTCACCCTGCATTCAGTGCATCCTGGTACTCACCTGTGGCAAAAACCGACATTAGATGTTGATTGTTGGGAATAAAAGATTGATTAAGTCACTCTAGTTACATGCCACATGACATCACATCAATAAATATGAAGGCAGAGAGCATGAGCAAAGAATAATGTTTTAATAATGTTCCAAGGCCTCCGCTAATGGACCTGCAAATAAATAATAAGTATTTAGCTGGAGAATGGTGGCCAAGGTTTCTCCGTCTCGTACTCCAGCAGCTTGACATGCCCAGACAATATGCCTGAACTCTGCTAAACATCATATTAACATGAGTGGAGAATATGTGTTTGTAAATTATGGGCTAGTTCCTAGAAATCTGTCACCCTCAATACCCATTTACCACTTATTCAAACCGCCTGAGTGGCCTTGTTCTATCCTAGCCACTCCCCGCAGTCCCGGGAGAGCTGAAGATCAGTATTTCATTAACAGCTACTAAATAAATCCTAAGTCCTGTAAAACCATTCAACTTTTCATTCCAACACATTGCTCATTCTGGATTTTAGCTCTGAATTTGCATAGTACATTTTCACATAACTATAAGTTTACTCTGTTTAATGTTGGTGGCAGACTAGCATATTGGGACCGAATACACAGCATAATAAACAAATCTGACACACAATTACATACAAGGATGGTGAGCGTTATATTGGGTTGCTGGAAGAGAATGGCCCTCCAACTAATGACCACAATTAGCCTGTGTAACGGATACAGACAGCGCAGTAAGCTAGCTCTCTCCAATTAGCCTGTGTAACGGATACAGACAGCGCAGTAAGCTAGCTCGCTCCAATTAGCCTGTGTAACGGATACAGACAGCGCAGTAAGCTAGCTCGCTCCAATTAGCCTGTGTAACGGATACAGACAGCGCAGTAAGCTAGCTCGCTCCAATTAGCCTGTGTAACGGATACAGACAGCGCAGCAAGCTAGCTCTCTCCAATTAGCCTGTGTAACGGATATAGACAGCGCAGTAAGCTAGCTCGCTCCAATTAGCCTGTGTAACGGATACGTGTGTTTTGGTTTGTGTGTCAGTATGAGATGTGTGTTTTGGTTTGTGTGTCCAAATGACATGTGTGTTTTGGTTTGTGTGTCGCCCTTTCAGCTAAGTTCTGCGGGGACCCCGGTACTCCAGCCAATGGGAAGCGAGAAGAACAGAGCTTCATCTATGGGTCAGAGGTCACATTTAGCTGTAGCGCCCCCTACATCCTAGTTGGATCAACTACACGAGTGTGTCAGAAGGATGGCATCTGGAGCAGATCCCAGCCACGATGCATAGGTACAAACACCACATCACATGTTCCCCACAGAGGATATAGGTTCACATCCCACCCATAATGCATAGGTACAAACACCACATCACATGTCCCCCACAGAGGATATAGGTTCACATCCCACCCATAATGCATAGGTACAAACACCACATCACATGTCCCCCACAGAGGATATAGGTTCACATCCCACCCATAATGCATAGGTACAAACACCACAACAGGGTATTCAATGACATCATTATCATCATGACGCATAATGACGTAGCAACCGTAGTGTGTTAATTGTACACTCCGAACTGCCATAGACTCCCTGGTGGTTTTTGGGTCGATCCATCAGGCTGGAGTGCAGATACGGATATGGGGCTTCACCTGTTATCCTGACAACTGCCCAGTACAACGTACATGTTACCGAGGCAACATGACACACAGTTGTCTTAGCGACAGGCTAGTCATGGTGACTTCATGGTGGTTGAATCTGGTCGCTTGTCACTGACAGAAACTTGATGATGACGACGTGTTTATTTTTGTCCTTTTAGAACCTACTCGGACTTCCTGTGAGAACCCGGGAACACCGGAGTACGGCTCCACAAACATCAGCCAGGGTTTTAAGGTATAGTCCGGTGATTTGGAATGTGGCCAGGGTTTTAAGGTACAGTCCGGTGATTTGGGAATGTGGCCAGGGTTTTAAGGTACAGTCCGGTGATTTGGGAATGTGGCCAGGGTTTTAAGGTACAGTCCGGTGATTTGGGAATGTGGCCAGAGTTTTGAGGTACAGTCCGGTGATTTGGGAATGTGGCCAGGGTTTTAAGGTACAGTCTGATGATTTAGGAATGTGGCCAGGGTTTTAAGGTACAGTCCGGTGATTTGGGAATGTGGCCAGGGTTTTAAGGTACAGTCCGGTGATTTGGGAATGTGGCCAGGGTTTTAAGGTACAGTCCGGTGATTTGGAAATGTGGCCAGGGTTTTAAGGTACAGTCTGATGATTTGGAAATGTGGCTAGGGTTTTAAGGTACAGTCCGGTGATTTGGGAATGTGGCCAGGGTTTTAAGGTACAGTCTGATGATTTAGGAATGTGGCCAGGGTTTTAAGGTACAGTCCGGTGATTTGGGAATGTGGCCAGGGTTTTAAGGTACAGTCTGGTGATTTGGAATGTGGCCAGGGTTTTAAGGTACAGTCTGATGATCTGGGAATGTGGCCAGGGTTTTAAGGTACAGTCCGGTGATTTGTGAATGTGGCCAGGGTTTTAAGGTACAGTCCGGTGTGTTGTCCTGTTGTCAGGTTTATGATGTATGTTTTTGATGCAATGTGTATTCAAGGTTTTAAATTAGGCCAGAATTAAGCGTTCATGACGGTGGGTTTCAATGAATCAGAATCCCAAAAAGTTTATTGCCAATTAAGTTTACAACAAACAAGGAATTTGTTCTAGCCTGTTACTGCAAAAATGAACACAAGCAATAAACAAACATATACTGCAACAAATTCCTAAAATATGTACGATGCAGGTGTCCAGTCAGAGTTCTGAGTGAATGTGAACGGGAAGATATAGTCAGTGTGGTTCTGGTGGCATGTTTCTGAGGCCTACTGCTGTCGGATGCCCTGGAGGTGTATCGGTCGCAGAGAGACAGCAGATTACAGCCAAGGACTCACTCTGATGATGTGTACCGGAATGTGATGTAGGAGGGCAGGATGGACTCAATGATGGCAGTGATGAAGTGCTCCATCATAGACTTTGACAGGTTCTACAGAAAGTGCATGGTCTAGTGTTCCTCTGGTGGGCTCTCTATGTGGGAAAGGAGATGTTTAGATCGCACCTCAAAGACCACACCCCGTTTTCTCTGTTTTTCTCTACTAAGCCTCTATTTGTCGGTGACGTGGTTTTCAGTCATCTTCAAGAGCTTTATCTTAAGGTCATTTGATGCATTTTTCCCTCCAGCGTGCTTGTGACATTTACTTGTGGTGAGTAGGCACACCTATAGAGAAGCAGTTTAGTAGATATATTAAATGGTGTGGGTTAAATAGATATAGTTAAATGGTGGATGTGCTTTGGAGGTTAATTATACTTAAGTGGAGTCATTCTGAGAGTATTGCTCTTAGCTCTTAGATGTTCAAGTTGGTTTTAAATGTTTCATAAATACGTTGGAATTCCCACAACTAGCCAGAGTCCACCAGACCCTGAAATAACACATATCCCCACTCCGAGAGAGAACATAAAAATATTCACACCATTTTAGTTAGTTTCTGTCAGTCTTTTCAAACCCAGTAACGTAGAGTTTTGTAATGAACCCTATCTGACTGTCTGTCTGTTATTCATGTACAGTACATCTGTCTGTTATTCATGTACGGTACATCTGTCTGTTATTCATGTACGGTACATCTGTCTGTTATTCATGTACAGTACATCTGTCTGTTATTCATGTACAGTACATCTGTCTGTTATTCATGTACAGTACATCTGTCTGTTATTCATGTACAGTACATCTGTCTGTTATTCATGTACAGTACATCTGTCTGTTATTCATGTACAGTACATCTGTCTGTTATTCATGTACAGTACATCTGTCTGTTATTCATGTACAGTACATCTGTCTGTTATTCATGTACAGTACATCTGTCTGTTATTCATGTACAGTACATCTGTCTGTTATTCATGTACAGTACATCTGTCTATCTGACCTAGGTGGGCAGTAAGGTGGAGTTTCACTGCCTTCAGGGCCACCTGCTCCAGGGATCCACAACCCGGTTCTGTCTGCCCGACCTGACCTGGACAGGAACCCAACCAACATGCATCTGTGAGTCCATTTTGTCTCCTCCCCCCCACTCTACCCCCTTACCCCCCCCTCTCCCTTACCCTCCCCCTTCTCCCTTACCCTCCCCATCTCCCTTACCCTCCCCCTTCTCCCTTACCCTCCGCCCTCTCCCCCTTACCTTACCCCTTACCCTCCTCCCCCTTACCCTCCCCCTTCTCCCTTACTCTCCCCTTCTCCCTTACCCTCCCCCATCTCCCTTACCCTCCCCCTTCTCCCTTACCCTCCGCCCTCTCCCCCTTACCTTACCCGTTACCCTCCTCCCCCTTACCCTCCCCCTTCTCCCTTACTCTCCCCCTTCTCCCTTACCCTCCCCTTCTGCCTTACCCTCCCCCGTCTCCCTTACCTCCCCCATCTCCCTTACCCTCCCCCTTCTCCATTACCCTCCCCCTCTCCCCCTTACCCTCCCCCTCTCCCCCTTACCCTCCCCTTACCCCTTACCCTCTCCCCTTACCTTACCCCTTACCCTCCTCCCCCTTACCCTCCCCCTTCTCCCTTACCCTCCCCCTTCTCCCTTACCCTCCCCCTCTCCCTTACCCTCCCCCTCTCCCTTACCCCCCCTTCTCCCTTACTCTCCCCTTCTCCCTTACCCTCTCCCTTACCCTCCCCCATCTCCCTTACCCTCCCCTTCTCCCTTACCCTCCCCCTCTCCCTTCTCCCTTACCCTCCCCCTTCTCCCTTACTCTCCCCCTTCTCCCTTACCCTCTCCCTTACCCTCCCCCATCTCCCTTACCCTCCCCCTTCTCCCTTACCCTCCCCCTCCCCCTCTCCCCCTTACCCTCCCCCTCTCCCCTTACCCTCCCCCTTACCCCTTACCCTCTCCCCTTACCTTACCCCTTACCCTCCTCCCCTTACCCTCCCCTTCTCCCTTACCCTCCCCCTTCTCCCTTACCCTCCCCCTCTCCCTTACCCTCCCCCTCTCCCTTACCCCCCCCTTCTCCCTTACCCTCCCCTTCTCCCTTACTCTCCCCCTTCTCCCTTACCCTCTCCCCTTCTCCCTTACCCTCTCCCTTACCCTCCCCCATCTCCCTTACCCTCCCCCTCTCCCTTACCCTCCCCCTCTCCCTTCTCCCTTACCCTCCCCCTCTCCCTTACCCTCCCCTTCTCCCTTACCCTCCCCTTCTCCCTTACCCTCCCCCTTCTCCCTTACCCTCCCCCTCTCCCTTCTCCCTTACCCTCCCCCTTCTCCCTTACCCTCTCCCTTACACACCCCCTTACACTCTCTCCTCTCCCTTACCCCCTCCCCTTACCCTCCCCCTTCTCCCTTACCCTTTCTCCTCTTCCTTGCACCTCTCCCTCCTCTCTTCTCCCCTGCTCCACTCTCATCACTCCTCACTCCATTTTAATTCATTCCTTATTTCAACCTTGCGTCTGAGCCTCGCGTCTGCGCCTCGCGTCTGCGCCTCCACCACTTTTCACCTCCTTCTGTCATCTGACGCTCCTTCTCCACTCAGCAATCAACAGCCAGCTATTATGAATCTGTCAGATGCCAGAGTGCTGTTAACATGATTACCGGTATGTAGGTTTGCCTGAAGCCTGTAAACTGGGCTGGCCAAGTGCCTGCTTGTGTCTCCTAAATCAGGGTTTTATCCAGTGGGGATCTGAAGGCTTTATATGTGGAGTTAAACCAGTAACCAAACTGGAGCACTGCTTTAATATGAGGCAATTTACCCAACATTAAAAGGAAGTGTTACTTTGTACATTATTATAGGATGATGATAAACTGTACATATAAATAGGATGATGATAAACTGTACCGTAGCTCTACAGAGTGTGCCTGAGCTCTACTGCAGCTCTACAGAGTGTGTCTGAGCTCTACTGCAGCTCTACAGAGTGTGTCTGAGCTCTACTGCAGCTCTACAGAGTGTGTCTGAGCTGTACTGCAGCTCTATAGAGTGTGTCTGAGCTCTACTGCAGCTCTACAGAGTGTGTCTGAGCACTACTGCAGCTCTACAGTGTGTGCCTGAGCTCTACTGCAGCTCTACAGAGTGTGTCTGAGCTCTACTGCAGCTCTACAGAGTGTGTCTGAGCTCAACTGCAGCTCTACAGAGTGTGTCTGAGCACTATTGCAGCTCTACAGTGTGTGCCTGAGCTCTACTGCAGCTCTACAGAGTGTGTCTGAGCTCTACTGCAGCTCTACAGAGTGTGTCTGAGCTCTACTGCAGCTCTACAGAGTGTGTCTGAGCTCTACTGCAGCTCTACAAAGTGTGTCTGAGCTCTACTGCAGCTCTACAGAGTGTGTCTGAGCTCTACTGCAGCTCTACAGAGTGTGTCTGAGCTCTACTGCAGCTCTACAGAGTGTGTCTGAGCTCTACTGCAGCTCTACAGAGTGTGTCTGAGCTCTACTGCAGCTCTACAGAGTGTGTCTGAGCTCTACTGCAGCTCTACAGAGTGTGTCTGAGCTATCTAGCTAGATCCAGATCTCTCTTTCACCTCAGCATCTCCTTACCATCACATACTTCTGGACAGACGGAGAGAAGGACGTACAGACTGAATCACAGACTGACATACAGACTGAATCACAGACTGACATACAGACTGAATCACAGACTGACGTACAGACTGAATCACAGACTGACATACAGACTGAATCACAGACTGACATACAGACTGAATCACAGACTGACATACAGACTGAATCACAGACTGACGTACAGACTGAATCACAGACTGACATACAGACTGAATCACAGACTGACATACAGACTGAATCACAGACTGACATACAGACTGAATCACAGACTGACATACAGACTGAATCACAGACTGACATACAGACTGAATCACAGACTGACATACAGACTGAATCACAGACTGACATACAGACTGAATCACAGACTGACATAGACCACTGCCTCTTTCAACACTGTCCCAGATTTTTCTCATTTCCTTTACCTCCCTCTCTTCCTCACCCATCTTCCACTCCTCCCTCCCTCTGTCCTCCCTCTCTTCCTCACCCATCTTCCACTCCTCCCTTGGTCCTCCCTCTCTTCCTCACCCATCTTCCACTCCTCCCTCCCTCTGTCCTCCTACTCTTCCTCGCCCACCTTCCACTCCTCCCTCTGTCCTCCCTATCTTTCTCACCCACCTTCCACTCCTCGCTCATTTCATCCTTCTGTTCTTACAGATCTGTCAGAGCGAATGCCATTAAATTATCCATAAACGGCCAATTTAGTGATTGTGTCCAAAATGACATCCTACCCACTGTGTAGTTCACTATTTATGGCCAGGACCTTATGTGATCAGGTGGAACAACTTGTGCACCATGTGGGTATTATGGACGGCACTACTTATGACAGCTGGACGTTCACTTAATTATTTTATCGCGTAACAAATAAATATTCACTGATAACTGCGGTCCTAAATTAGGGTACTCTCAATTTCATTTTTCCGGGGCTGTTTCAGCCGTGTGTTGATGTTTTTTACGACCCTTCACTCTGGCGCTTTACAGATTTAGGACATTTTCCAAGCAGTCGAGTGTTTAGTCAGAAATGCAGTCGATCCCCCTTCACAGTCCTGAAGGGAGCTGTGGTTGTATCCCAAACAGCACCATGTAGCCTTCAACCTGCACTACTTTAAACAGAGCCCAGAGCACCCATGAACAGTGCACTATCCAAATTTGGGATGCACCCCCCATAGACCAACAGAATGTTCTAGGCCAACCAAACCAACCCTGAGAGTTGTGATACAAACATGACCCAACTTTTCACTTGATGTCTTCGTTGTCAGGCCTGCATAACTCCACCCCAACCCAGTGTCAGGCCTGCATAACTCCACCCAAACCCAGTGTCAGGCCTGCATAACTCCACCCAAACCCAGTGTCAGGCCTGCATAACTCCACCCCAACCCAGTGTCAGGCCTGCATAACTCCACCCAAACCCAGTGTCAGGCCTGCATAACTCCACCCAAACCCAGTGTCAGGCCTGCATAACTCCACCCAAACCCAGTGTCAGGCCTGCATAACTCCACCCAAACCCAGTGTCAGGCCTGCATAACTCCACCCAAACCCAGTGTCAGGCCTGCATAACTCCACCCCAACCCAGTGTCAGGCCTGCATAACTCCACCCAAACCCAGTGTCAGGCCTGCATAACTCCACCCAAACCCAGTGTCAGGCCTGCATAACTCCACCCAAACCCAGTGTCAGGCCTGCATAACTCCACCCAAACCCAGTGTCAGGCCTGCATAACTCCACCCAAACCCAGTGTCAGGTCTGCATAACTCCACCCCAACCCAGTGTCAGGCCTGCATAACTCCACCCAAACCCAGTGTCAGGCCTGCATAACTCCACCCAAACCCAGTGTCAGGCCTGCATAACTCCACCCAAACCCAGTGTCAGGCCTGCATAACTCCACCCAAACCCAGTGTCAGGCCTGCATAACTCCACCCAAACCCAGTGTCAGGTCTGCATAACTCCACCCAAACCCAGTGTCAGGCCTGCATAACTCCACCCAAACCCAGTGTCAGGCCTGCATAACTCCACCCCAACCCAGTGTCAGGCCTGCATAACTCCACCCAAACCCAGTGTCAGGTCTGCATAACTCCACCCAAACCCAGTGTCAGGTCTGCATAACTCCACCCAAACCCAGTGTCAGGTCTGCATAACTCCTGGTTGTGATTGTGTGTTTCCTGTCCAGCCCACTCCTGTAAGCAGCCCAGGTCTCCTCCCAATTCAGATGTGGTTGGTATGGATCTGCCTCTGTACGGTTTCACCCTCCTGTACTCCTGCCAGCCCGGCTTCATCCTGTCCGGTGGTTCAGAACACCGCGTCTGTCGCTCCGATGGAAGCTGGACCGGTAAAGTCCCCATCTGCCGAGGTATGGAGTGTAAGGCGGTGTGTGGTATTGGTGATTATACCATATTATATGTCCAATATACCACGTTATATTATATGTCCAATATACCACGTTATATTATATGTCCAATATACCACGTTATATTATATGTCCAATATACCACGTTATATTATATGTCCAATATACCACGTTATATTATATGTCCAATATACCATATTATATTATATGTCCAATATACCATCTTATATTATATGTCCAATGTACCATATTATATTATATGTCCAATATACCACGTTATATTATATGTCCAATATACCACGTTATATTATATGTCCAATATACCACGTTATATTATATGTCCAATATACCACGTTATATTATATGTCCAATATACCACGTTATATTATATGTCCAATATACCACGTTATATTATATTATATGTCCAATATACCACAGCTAACTTATCACAAATATTACTTTCCCTAATTTAACCCAAAAAAGATTAGATGTGTGTGTTTATTATTTATATTAAATTATGTTTAAAAATCTTTCACATCAATATCTTTACCAGAACAAAATTATGCTCTACGATTTCATGAATCCTTTTCACATTCTCTATAGAAATTAACGCTGTGTTATGAATATACTTTCTGGGGAGTTTATTATAATCTTGCTGAGGAAGAAACAGGACTATTAGGTTGGCAACAAGTCCTGCCCTCTAAATTGAGAAATGACATTCCTGTCTTAAATCCCGTGCCAGTCTCCGACCGGGCCACATCCTCAACATCTGACAGGTGTCTCTGAGGAAAATTCATAATTTAGATGCTCCGCTATAAATATCTCAGTCAACAAAGTGCCCAGTGACCAAATACTCATCCAGTCGAGTAAATGGGGTCATTCCTGGTTTATACTTACTAACACTGGCTGACTAGACGCCCTTACAGGCAGACTGGATACACATTAACATAGCTGTTGATCTGTCAGGGAACACTGGGAACACTGGCATGCATTAGAAATAACTAGGAGCGTTCCCGGGAATTTCCGGAAAGGTAGGAATATTTTAAGCAGATTTTCCAATAGAACGGGACGGGAATGTCTGGATCGCAATGACTTCTAACCATTCATCTGTCAAATCATGGAAGACTTTAGTTCTGGGTTAAATAATATTACACGGAGGACATGAACCATTCTGTAACAAAAAATGTCAAACAGAAGTTGCTTTATAGATTGATTGTGAGTTTTATGATGAGGTTCTATTTTATAGGGAACATCCAATAGTATAAAATCCCAAACAACAACTATAGAGACTCCATAAACCAACAACCTTTCCTGTGTGTTGGTTTTATACAGTGTTGATTTGAATATCCAGTTATTGCAGTTTGCACCTGGTAGAAGATGAGCAGCTGTGCACCGAGCATCTATGGTTTACATTCCACCATGAGACCAATATATCGTCTGTTGTTCTCATCAGTGGGGTGTACTCTCAGCAAATGATATGTGTTAAAAAACTTCCTGTCCTGAGCATCAGATGTGAAATGTGTGTTAGGAACAGTACAGTGGCACGCACACACACACACACACACACACACAGACAGACTTTCACACACACACCGTAGCTAGCTTCCCTAGAGGTGAAGTAAAATGAGGGAAAAGCGCGATGTAAGCAGCCTTTGGAATCATCAAACAGGTTTATTTTTTCATAACTTCCTGCTGTGGACTCATTTGGGATACATATTATTATTATATTACATATTGGGATACATATTATTATTATATTACATATTGGGATACATATTATTATTATATTACATATTGGGATACATATTATTATTATATTACATATTGGGATACATATTATTATTATATTACATATTGGGATACATATTATTATTATATTACATATTGGGATACATATTATTATTATATTACATATTGGGATACATATTATTATTATATTACATATTGGGATACATATTATTATTATATTACATATTGGGATACATATTATTATTATATTACATATTGGGATACATATTATTATTATATTACATATTGGGATACATATTATTATTATATTACATATTGGGATACATATTATTATTATATTACATATTGGGATACATATTATTATTATATTACATATTGGGATACATATTATTATTATATTACATATTGGGATACATATTATTATTATATTACATATTGGGATACATATTATTATTATATTACATATTGGGATACATATTATTATTATATTACATATTGGGATACATATTATTATTATATTACATATTGGGATACATATTATTATTATATTACATATTGGGATACATATTATTATTATATTACATATTGGGATACATATTATTATTATATTACATATTGGGATACATATTATTATTATATTACATATTGGGATACATATTATTATTATATTACATATTGGGATACATATTATTATTATATTACATATTGGGATACATATTATTATTATATTACATATTGGGATACATATTATTATTATATTACATATTGGGATACATATTATTATTATATTACATATTGGGATACATATTATTATTATATTACATATTGGGATACATATTATTATTATATTACATATTGGGATACATATTATTATTATATTACATATTGGGATACATATTATTATTATATTACATATTGGGATACATATTATTATTATATTACATATTGGGATACATATTATTATTATATTACATATTGGGATACATATTATTATTATATTACATATTGGGATACATATTATTATTATATTACATATTGGGATACATATTATTATTATATTACATATTGGGATACATATTATTATTATATTACATATTGGGATACATATTATTATTATATTACATATTGGGATACATATTATTATTATATTACATATTGGGATACATATTATTATTATATTACATATTGGGATACATATTATTATTATATTACATATTGGGATACATATTATTATTATATTACATATTGGGATACATATTATTATTATATTACATATTGGGATACATATTATTATTATATTACATATTGGGATACATATTATTATTATATTACATATTGGGATACATATTATTATTATATTACATATTGGGATACATATTATTATTATATTACATATTGGGATACATATTATTATTATATTACATATTGGGATACATATTATTATTATATTACATATTGGGATACATATTATTATTATATTACATATTGGGATACATATTATTATTATATTACATATTGGGATACATATTATTATATTATTATTATATTACATATTGGGATACATATTATTATTATATTACATATTGGGATACATATTATTATTATATTACATATTGGGATACATATTATTATTATATTACATATTGGGATACATATTATTATTATATTACATATTGGGATACATATTATTATTATATTACATATTGGGATACATATTATTATTATATTACATATTGGGATACATATTATTATTATATTACATATTGGGATACATATTATTATTATATTACATATTGGGATACATATTATTATTATATTACATATTGGGATACATATTATTATTATATTACATATTGGGATACATATTATTATTATATTACATATTGGGATACATATTATTATTATATTACATATTGGGATACATATTATTATTATATTACATATTGGGATACACTACATATTTATTACATGTTTATTTGTTTCGTTCACAGGGGGCCACAAGCTGACTGAGAAACCCAATAAGCCCATACAAGGAACACCAAACCTTAAAATACATGGTAAGCAGATGAAAAAGTACCTTTCTAAAGGAATTATTCCAAATCTACCTCAGAAGAGCTAAGAAATTAGATCAACACAAACAAGGTTAGAACAGGAGTCAGTCTACTAGACCAACATAAAAACATGCTGTAACGTTCTGCAGTGTAATCTGCAGTTACAATTAGACATCTACAGGATGCTGGGTTGTTGAAATAAACCACAAATATTTTAGGGCAAATTAAAGCAAGAAATTGCCAAGAAAATGTATATTTCATACAACGTAGACTAGGAAACAATGCAGACTAGTTTAAACCAGAAGAGAAAGAGGAGTGGGAGGCCCCAGTGCACAGCTGTGCATGAGGACAAATACATTTGAACATCCAGTTTGAGGAACTTAGAACTCACACGTCCTCACTTGTACCCTGAAAACACCAGTCTCTACATTAACAGTGAAGTGGGGACTCCAGTTGGCCGGACTTCTAGGCAGAGTTATCACGAAAATGCCATATCTGAAACCGGCCAATATAAAGATTAAGATGGGAAAAGGACACAGACACTGGACAGAGGATGATTGGAAAAAAGTGTTATGGACAGACGAATCTACGTTTGAGGTGTTAGGATCACAAAGAAGAATGTGAGTGAGACACATACCAAATGAAAAGATGCTGGAGAAGTGCCTGATGCGATCTGTCAAGCATGGTGAAGGCAATGTGATGGTCTGGGGGTGCTTTGTGATGGTCTGGGGGTGCTTTGTGATGGTCTGGGGGTGCTTTGGTGGTGCGTTGTGATGGTCTGGGGGTGCTTTGTGATGGTCTGGGGGTGCTTTGGTGATGGTCTGGGTGTGCCTTGTGATTGTCTGGGGGTGCTTTGGTGATGGTCTGGGGGTGCTTTATGATGGTCTGGGGGTGCTTTGGTGATGGTCTGGGGGTTCTTTGTGATGGTCTGGGGGTGCTTTGGGATGGTCTGGGGGTGCTTTGGTGGTGGTCTGGTGGTGCGTTGTGATGGTCTTGGGGTGCTTTGAAATGGTCTGGGGGTGCTTTGTGATGGTCTGGGGGTGCTTTGTGATGGTCTGGGGGTGCTTTGGTGGTGGTCATGTGGGAGATTTGTAGAACATAAAAGGGATCTTGAAAGGATTTTGCAACTCCATGCCTCCAAGCTTGACTGGAGCCGATTTCCTCCTACGACAAGACAATGACCCAAAGCACAGGCCCTGTGGGGTATGTGACGCATTTGATTATCACGGGCGCTCAGAATCCCCCCCCCCCTGGGCCCCTGTAATAACTGCAGAGGACAGATTCTTGGACGATAGAAAGGACACAATTGTTTAATAAAAAATAATCTGTCCAAAACAATTTGGCCCTTGTCAAAGTCACTTAGGTCTTTTCTCCTGTCCCATTTCTCTTGCATCCAACACGTTGACTATGGGAACTGATTGTTTACTTACAATCTAATCTACCCGCACCTAAATGATTGTGTTAAATGTTCATAACTTGTGTTCATAACCTTGTGTATTATTTTTTCTGAAATCAGTAACGTTCTGTTTTCCAGTGCCAGATGACATATTTGCCCCTGATTTCATCTGGAGAGGATCATATGATTATAAGAGCCAGAAACAACCAATGACTATGACAGTCACTAGCTTTAATACCACCACAGGAATGGTGAACGTGACACTCAGTGACGGAAACGTAGAGTTCCTGCTGGCTGGTGAGTTTATCTGATTGTTTGGGTGTTTTCTGTGATCACATGCATTGGGACAACATCTGCTTATTGTGATCACATGTATTGGGACAACATCTGTATACTTATCACACGCATTGGGACAACATCTGTAGACTGTGGGCTGTGTTGATGAGTTCTCCACCTGCCCCCCCCCCGTTCCTATCTTATTTAACTTCCCTCTCCTCCCCTCCCCTTCCCCTTCCCCTTTCCTCCCCTCTCCTCCCCAGGAGTATATAAGAGCCATGAGGCCCGGTTACTGCTCCTACTATACCAGATGAAAGCCCTGGCCCACAGCACCTACACCCGGGCCACAGAGGAGTCCTGGGCCATGGATGGATTTGTAAGTACACTGGAGTCAGGTTCACTGGGGTCAGGCTCACTGGGGTCACAGGTTCACTGGGGTCAGGCTCACTGGGGTCACAGGCTCACTGGGGTCAGGTTCACTGGGGTCACAGGCTCACTGGGGACACAGGCTCACTGGAGTCACAGGCTCACTGGGGTCACAGGCTCACTGGGGTCAGGCTCACTGGGGTCACAGGTTCACTGGAGTCACAGGCTCACTGGAGTCACAGGCTCACTGGAGTCACAGGTTCACTGGAGTCAGGTTCACTGGGGTCAGGCTCACTGGGGTCACAGGCTCACTGGGGTCAGGCTCACTGGGGTCACAGGCTCACTGGGGTCACAGGCTCACTGGGGTCAGGCTCACTGGGGTCACAGGCTCACTGGGGTCAGGCTCACTGGGGTCACAGGCTCACTGGGGTCAGGCTCACTGGGGTCACAGGCTCACTGGGGTCAGGTTCACTGGGGTCACAGGCTCACTGGGGTCAGGCTCACTGGGGTCACAGGCTCACCGGGGGCCGGTTCACTGGGGTCACAGGCTCACTGGGGACACAGGCTCACTGGAGTCAGTCACAGGCTCACTGGGGTCAGGCTCACTGGGGTCACAGGCTCACTGGAGTCACAGGCTCACTGGAGTCACAGGCTCACTGGAGTCACAGGTTCACTGGAGTCAGGTTCACTGGAGTCAGGCTCACTGGGGTCAGGTTCACTGGAGTCAGGCTCACTGGGGTCAGGTTCACTGGGGTCAGGTTCACTGGAGTCAGGCTCACTGGGGTCAGGCTCACTGGAGTCAGGTTCACTGGAGTCAGGTTCACTGGGGTCACAGGCTCACTGGAGTCAGGCTCACTGGGGTCACAGGCTAACTGGGGTCACAGGTTCACTGGAGTCAGGTTCACTGGAGTCAGGCTCACTGGGGTCAGGTTCACTGGAGTCAGGCTCACTGGAGTCAGGTTCACTGGAGTCAGGTTCACTAGAGTCAGGCTCACTGGGGTCACAGGCTAACTGGGGTCACAGGCTCACTGGGGTCACAGGCTCACTGGGGTCACAGGCTCACTGGGGTCACAGGCTCACTGGAGTCACAGGCTCACTGGAGTCAGTCACTGGACCTTTCTTCATTGAATCCTCTGTTGTCTTTATTCAGAATCTTGATTCAACTTACTGTGGTTGTTTTATAGCCTGGTATTTCTTTAAACCGAGGGTTATAGCCTGGTATTTATTTAAACCTAGGTTTATAGCCTGGTATGTATTTAAACCTAGGTTTATAGGCTGGTATTTATTTAAACCTAGAGTTCTAGATATTATAGGTATTTATTTATCAGTCAGAATATTGCTGTGCTCCAGCATAATTGCTTTGATTTGACTGCTCTATCTAACTGAACCCATTAAACAGAACCAGTTAATCATGTGAGATGATACATTTGCATATAACGTAGTCAGTACTTCAAACCCGTATGTCAGTAGGTGGTGGGACGTCTCCCTATATGAGGGGGTTATTCACAGACTCACAGTCTGAGGTGTGCTCCATATCCCAGGATAGAGCAGAACTTTACATGTCCTTTATCTCTGATACCAGGTCTCAGCTGAACCCAACGGGGGCAGTTATGTTTACCAGGGCTTCATACAGGGTAAAGACTACGGCCAGTTCGGACTGCAGAGACTAGGTAGGAATTAGGATCCGTCTCCTCTTGTTACCATGAGCCAGTGGTTGAGACGGCATCTCTGGTTCATCTCCATGTTATTTCTGCATCTGTGGTTCATCTCCATGTTATTTCTGCATCTCTGATTCATCTCCATGTTATTTCTGCATCTCTGATTCATCTCCATGTTATTAACCTGTTCAGGTATGACCGTGAGGGAGATCAACATCACTACTCCAGACACTCCACACAGTTCCAACAGTCGATCTGTGGCTCTGGCCATCCTGGTGCCCATCTTTGCCCTGATCTTCGTAGGCCTGGGCTTCTACCTCTACAAAGAACGGTACGTTTATATTTGACATTTGCAAACAAATCTATGCCCCTGTGGAGGGTCCAACTGCCAACGATCTCTGATGTATTCCTGAAGTTTCCACCTGTGACGTTCTAGAATGTTTTGAACTTGATCACGATGTGTTTAACAGCATCACCAACCCGCACCTGCCAGTGTTGTGATTGGCTGAGATATGGTGGAGGTGTGTCTGTTGTTTTGTTTGTCAGTTAACACGTGTGTGTGTGTGTACTCTCTATGCTAGGAGAACCGATAAAGCCCAGTACACTGGCTGTTCTGTCCACGAGAACAACAACGGCCAGGCTACGTTCGAGAACCCCATGTACAACACCAACGCCAACGCCAAGGCAACTGAGGGGAAAGTGGTTCGCTTTGACCCCAACCTGAACACTGTCTGCACCATGGTGTGAGGGCGTGCGTGTGAGAACCGTGCGTGTGCATGTGTCAAAACGTTCTGAGGTTGTCTGACGTATCCCATGATGCACTGTGACAACCGCCCTGCGGGGACCATGACGATGATTGGTGTGTTGCGGTGCCAAACAGAAAGATCCAAATGCCCCTTCTTTTAAAAAATGTGGACGTCCATCCTTGTAAACTCTCTCTGCGAAACATTTCTGACAACTGCACATCACTCCCTCAGAAACCTTAAAGAAAAGCACACCTTCAGGAACACAAAACAGGCCAGTTGGGATGGTGGCTGGATGGGTGGGTGAGAGTTGGGCTGAGTGGGTGGGAGATTGGGTGGGTGGGGGATTGGGTGGGAGATTGGAATGGCTGGTTGGGGGGAGATTGGCTGGCTGGGTGGGTGAGTGGGTGGGTTGTTGGCTGGGTGATTGGGTGGGTTGGTTGCTGGCTGGGTTGGTGGGTTGGTGATTGGGTGGGTTGGTTGCTGGCTGGGTGGGTGGGTTGCTGGCTGGGTGGGTGGGTTGGTGGCTGGGTGGGTTGGTTGGTGGCTGGGTGGGTGGGTTGGTGGCTGGGTGGGTTGGTGGCTGGGTGGGTGGGTGGCTGGGTGGGTTGGTTGCTGGCTGGGTTGGTGGGTTGCTGGCTGGGTGGGTTGGTGGCTGGGTGGGTGGGTGGGTGGCTGGGTGGGTGGGTGGGTGGGTGGGTGGGTTGGTGGCTGGGTGGGTTGGTTGCTGGCTGGGTTGGTGGGTTGCTGGCTGGGTGGGTTGGTGGCTGGGTGGGTGGCTGGGTGGGTGGCTGGGTGGGTTGGTTGTTGGCTGGGTGGGTTGGTTGGTGGCTGGGTGGGTGGGTTGGTGGCTGGGTGGGTTGGTTGTTGGCTGGGTGGGTTGGTTGGTGGCTGGGTGGGTTGGTGGCTGGGTGGGTTGGTGGCTGGGTGGGTTGGTGGCTGGGTGGGTGGCTGGGTTGCTGGCTGGGTGGGTTGGTTGCTGGCTGGGTGGGTTGGTGGCTGGGTGGGTTGGTTGCTGGCTGGGTGGGTGGGTTGGTGGCTGGGTGGGTTGGTTGCTGGCTGGGTGGGTGGGTTGGTGGCTGGGTGGGTTGGTTGCTGGCTGGGTGGGTGGGTTGGTGGCTGGGTGGGTTGGTTGGTGGCTGGGTGGGTGGGTTGGTGGCTGGGTGGGTGGGTGATTGGGTGGGTTGGTTGGTGGGTGATTGGGTGGGTTATTCCTGCTGGCTGTGTTGGCAAGCCGTGTTCTGATCAGATTGTCTTCGTTGAAAAGTAATCTTTACCAGATTGGTGCAGTAATTCCTACACTCTGAGAGTGCTACTAGTGTTACTGGTGTTACTGACACACTCTAATACACTCTAATACACTCTAACACACTCTAACACGGGGCCAGTTACACTCTAACATGTTGGCTGATGGTATCTTCTAGTCAACTCAAACGGTGCAGTTATACTACAGCCAAACCAAATGGAACCCAGTGATGTCTGGCTGTGGTTATCAGACCTGGGTTCAGTTACCGTTTGAAATGTTAAAAAACAGCATTTGGTCCAGTCTGATTCAGAGTTAGGAAGGTTGTGCTTAAAACCCTTTATTTACTACAACACAAATAAGCTGTACCTATAAATACACACGTGTAATGTTGAGTTAGGGGTATATAATACACAGAGACAAAACGCATCTTATTAAATTATAAGTAAAGTATATGGGATGAAGGAATACGAGCTGCCGGGTTTTGGGAGTTGTATAGCGCAGATACGTCATTAGCAGTTAACAGTTTATTCAGGGTTTATTTTTTCCTGATTGACCTGTCCTGCTAGCCAGAGAATCATTTTGGAGTTGGGAAGGTCCAGGAATGATTTTTCCAGAATGCTTTCAAGATCTTCATTCATTTATGGATGATGGAGTACAGTTAGTTTCAGTTGGCCCTGTTTCAGACTAGTCCATGGGTTTATTAGGCAGAAGCAAGCTGAATTAAGTCCTATGAGAGTAAAATTAAAGTATTTTAACTATTATGGGTTTTATTTCATTGGTAATCAAACGCGTTGTTTGTTTGAGCACAACGATACATAAAAACACTTTATGATACCAGATATTACTTGAACTCAGGTCTGCTTCTCTAGTTAGGTCCCGAGGTAGTATTCGTACCGTTTCTCTGCATAGGTAGAACTCCCCTGCATCTGATTAGGAACCTCTTTCAGACTAAGTAGCTCTCTGAGTTTCTCTCGGCTGTGAGTCGATCAAAGTGATCTGTGCTGTTCATTTTCCTCCACTGCGTGATGTCAGATCGAGACAGGGAAACAAGAAAGCCTCTCTGGCTCTTTGAATAAGACTCCACACTGTCACTGTTCTGTCACAGCAGCTACTCACAAATGACAATTATACCAAGTTCCACCCTTCGGCCAATTATAATGTAGATTGGCTTTGTCACTTGTCTGCCCTGACGGAAGGCAGAGGTGCCATCAAAGGACAGTGTTTTCCTGATGCAACGGTGGAGATTTTCCTTCACTGTTTTTAGTTGGTGTTTTTTGCTTTCGACTGGGTGTGACTTCAACTCAAATACGTTTGACATCCAATTCCAAATGGCACCCTAGAACCTAGAGGTTAATATGGCACTCAGTAGGGGGAAGTGAACGACTAGAACCCAGAGGTTAATATGGCACTCAGAACGGGGTAGTGAACGACTAGAACCCAGAGGTTAATATGGCACTCAGAAGGGGGTAGTGAACGACTAGAACCCAGAGGTTAATATGGCACTCAGAAGGGGGTAGTGAACGACTAGAACCCAGAGGTTAATATGGCACTCAGAAGGGGGTAGTGAACGACTAGAACCCAGAGGTTAATATGGCACTCAGAAGGGGGTAGTGAACGACTAGAACCCAGAGGTCGACTAGAACCCAGAGGTAATATGGCACTCAGAAGGGGGTAGTGAACGACTAGAACCCAGAGGTTAATATGGCACTCAGAAGGGGGTAGTGAACGACTAGAACCCAGAGGTTAATACGGCACTCAGAAGGGGGTAGTGAACGACTAGAACCCAGAGGTTAATATGGCACTCAGAAGGGGGTAGTGAACGACTAGAACCCAGAGGTTAATATGGCACTCAGAAGGGGGTAGTGAACGACTAGAACCCAGAGGTTAATATGGCACTCAGAAGGGGGTAGTGAACGACTAGAACCCAGAGGTCGACTAGAACCCAGAGGTAATATGGCACTCAGAAGGGGGTAGTGAACGACTAGAACCCAGAGGTTAATATGGCACTCAGAAGGGGGTAGTGAACGACTAGAACCCAGAGGTTAATACGGCACTCAGAAGGGGGTAGTGAACGACTAGAACCCAGAGGTCGACTAGAACCCAGAGGTAATATGGCACTCAGAAGGGGGTAGTGAACGACTAGAACCCAGAGGTTAATATGGCACTCAGAAGGGGGTAGTGAACGACTAGAACCCAGAGGTTAATACGGCACTCAGAAGGGGGTAGTGAACGACTAGAACCCAGAGGTTAATATGGCACTCAGAAGGGGGTAGTGAACGACTAGAACCCAGAGGTTAATATGGCACTCAGAAGGGGGTAGTGAACGACTAGAACCCAGAGGTTAATATGGCACTCAGAAGGGGGTAGTGAACGACTAGAACCCAGAGGTCGACTAGAACCCAGAGGTAATATGGCACTCAGAAGGGGGTAGTGAACGACTAGAACCCAGAGGTTAATATGGCACTCAGAAGGAGTTAGTGAACGACTAGAACCCAGAGGTTAATACGGCACTCAGAAGGGGGTAGTGAACGACTAGAACCCAGAGGTCGACTAGAACCCAGAGGTAATATGGCACTCAGAAGGGGGTAGTGAACGACTAGAACCCAGAGGTTAATATGGCACTCAGAAGGGGGTAGTGAACGACTAGAACCCAGAGGTTAATACGGCACTCAGAAGGGGGTAGTGAACGACTAGAACCCAGAGGTTAATATGGCACTCAGAAGGGGGTAGTGAACGACTAGAACCCAGAGGTTAATATGGCACTCAGAAGGGGGTAGTGAACGACTAGAACCCAGAGGTTAATATGGCACTCAGAAGGGGGTAGTGAACGACTAGAACCCAGAGGTCGACTAGAACCCAGAGGTAATATGGCACTCAGAAGGGGGTAGTGAACGACTAGAACCCAGAGGTTAATATGGCACTCAGAAGGGGGTAGTGAACGACTAGAACCCAGAGGTTAATACGGCACTCAGAAGGGGGTAGTGAACGACTAGAACCCAGAGGTCGACTAGAACCCAGAGGTAATATGGCACTCAGAAGGGGGTAGTGAACGACTAGAACCCAGAGGTTAATACGGCACTCAGAAGGGGGTAGTGAACGACTAGAACCCAGAGGTTAATATGGCACTCAGAAGGGGGTAGTGAACGACTAGAACCCAGAGGTTAATATGGCACTCAGAAGGGGGTAGTGAACGACTAGAACCCAGAGGTTAATACGGCACTCAGAAGGGGGTAGTGAACGACTAGAACCCAGAGGTTAATATGGCACTCAGAAGGGGGTAGTGAACGACTAGAACCCAGAGGTTAATACGGCACTCAGAAGGGGGTAGTGAACGACTAGAACCCAGAGGTTAATATGGCACTTAGAAGGGGGTAGTGAACGACTAGACAGGGAGGATATTGGACACTCAGTAGTGTACAAATTAGCCCCAGAGAGCGACTCTGTTTTAATGGACATTGACTGGTGTTAATTGATGCTGTGTTCTTTTTATTCATTTTCACCCCCAAACCACCAGCTTCCATTTATAATACCTGTGTATATTTTGCACTCAGTTGGAATCATTTGTCACCCGTTAATCTCCTTATTTAAGTACCAGGCAGTCAGTTGTAATGGAATTATGAACTCCACGTTGTAAATCACAATGCAAATCATTCCAGTGCCTTTCCAAACTCCGCACTGGCATAGTGTTTAACGTCAACAGGATTAGCAGTTCATCTGGAACACAGCAGTGTGTCACATATCCACCAGGATTTCCATGATTTTAGGAGACATCCCAAGTGGCCAGATTTATCTCTGGAGTAGCATGCTATTTGGGTGAAGCCTGTATTTTCTGTCATACAACCTCATGTTGAATTAGAGACATGTAAGAGACATGCATGTCTGTCAGAAAATTACCATGTGATATTACAGCTGCTGTACATGTCTGTACTATGTGATATTACAGCTGCTGTACATGTCTGTAACATGTGATATTACAGCTGCTGTACATGTCTGTAACATGTGTTCCTCTCATGTCACTGCACACTCCCATTTTGTACATTTATACAGTTTTGGTACTTTATTCTCTTTTGCTAATTCTTGTGTCAATATGTAATATATTTTGCAATCTAATGTTTCCTTTTGATGACAACAAATGAAAATGCATCTGGTATATTTGGAAGGTTTGTCGCAAGTCAGAAACTGGATATGGGTTTAGAAGGCAAGTCACTGTACAGTTCAGTGGCCCTCATGATAGAAACTGGAAATGGGTTTAGAAGGCAGGTTACTGTACAGTTCAGTGGTCCTCATGATGGAAACTGGATATAGGTTTAGAAGGCAAGTCACTGTACAGTTCAGTGGCCCTCATGATAAACTAGAAATGGATTTAGAAGGCAGGTCACTGTACAGTTCAGTGGCCCTCATGATAAACTAGAAATGGATTTAGAAGGCAGGTCACTGTACAGTTCAGTGGCCCTTCCTGATGGAAATTTAAATGTATATATTGAAGCCTTTCGTAAAGAGATATATTTTTATGCAAAATAAAGCATTTGTAAGTTATTGAATATGTTGAGTAAATGTTCATATGTAAATGTCATGTAAGATTAAAAAAAGTTTTGTATTTTTCCTTTATTGCCACTGTATAAATCCTTAATTTATATATAAAAATGTGAACTATAAAGCGTTGTTGTTTTTGTTTTGTTGGTCAGAGATTGATTTGGAGTGGTGAACAAACCCTGGCAATTTTAACCGCAAGTTAAAGAAAGACAGGCCAGATGTTCTTAGAAAGCAGAATCGCTGGAGTGTAAAGCTACATCCTATCAAACCTTGAAACCTCACAAGACGATGAGGGGAATGACTGGAGTAGCACACAGCTCAGAGACACTTGAAACAATGCTGTAGTGTTACTGAACCACGATACAAAGTCAGATATTGATGTGAAATTATAAAGTTTACAATGGTTCATAACAAACCCATCCGTCAAAATAATCCATCACTGTTCTCTGTCGCCCAACTTCTACTAACTGAGCGCAGTGTGAAGGTGGAAACATTAGAGGAACTGCAAGACTGTCAGAGTTCTGATATTAATGATCCACTATAATGTATTTCCTTAGAATGAGGAAAAAGAAAGGAAAATAGAGAAATGAGAATGACAGACTGTAATGGCTTTTTGATAATAACCGCAGATAAAAGCTTTCAGATAACAGAAAGAAAAATAATTGAGAACAATTTAGGAAAAACCTTGTGAAGAGCAGATGGAGTGTATGCAACAGTACAACCGGTAAGAAACGGAATAAGTTATGTGACAGACGGTAAATGCTAAGAGATTAAATGCTGTCATGATATTTTTAGCAATTATTGGGATCTGTATGTCCGTTAGTTACACAGATAAAATATGTTTTATATCATATATTTTAAATACAAGTCTCAGAATCAATTCTATGAGGTAAATCCGCCAGGAATTCTTCAGAGCTCACTACAAATACTATATTATCCTTGGAAAAACACATTGAAACACTGTACACACACAGACACACACACACACACACATACTGGGGTTGCCACCTGTCCCGGTTTTACCGGGATTATCCTTGTTTTTAATGTCCTGTCCCGGGAAATTTATCCACTCGAATTTATCCGGTTTCGAAAGGCTACGTGAATGTGTATGTTCAGTTTACTATTTTCGCACTTGAAATAGCCTATGCATTGTGCACAGAGTGGTCAGTGTCTCTTGTGTGTGTGTGTGTGTGTGTGTGTAGAATGCGTTATCATTGGCTCTGGGATGGGTGTGACGTGTGACGTAGGCTACGTCATCTAGCGCGTCTGGCTTCTTGGCTTCTTACTACAGGCGGAAAATTGACCCTTCGCTAAGCCACGCCCTAAAACCGCCACAGGCCAATCGTAGTTTAGCAACCGTAACTAGGCGCAGGAGGTCTGTCAAGCTTTCGAGCAAGGGAAACATGCCAACGCGTTGTGCTTATGGATTGTGTACATCTGATACCCGATATCCTAAAAGTTTGGACGGGGAGGTGGAATTTTTTTACTTTCCCCAAACCAAAAACCCAAGGGGAGAAATGCCGGGCGTGGACGGAGGCTCACTGACATACTTACTAATACTCGTGAGTACCCCAATCAGATCGCGGCTCTCCCGGTATTAGGTCTAAGGACCGAACACCAGGGGGCTTGCCGGAGATCTCCATGGAAAAGGTTGGTATGCGAACTTAATCAGTTCATTAACAGTAGTCATCATGTGCTCACTATAGGTACACTTTATTTGGGCAGCGAGATGTATTACAGAACACACATGCTCTACGCTTTATACTTTATATTGGTATCCACATACGGTTTTATTTTTATATAGCGACAACTACCGATGATATGTCAGCAGTAGCCTGGCACTCTAAAAAATATAAGCGGTAGAATGTTAGCATTGTAAAGTGGTCAAGCAAATGGCTTATTCCACAAGATGTGTGGATAAGCTGCTTGATTTACAATTATTAGATTATATTCACTTACCCTGTTGTGCATGAACATAGCTGTTCCTCAATTTGTGTGTTTCCCACTTGAATGGTTAGCGTATGAGGCAGCTGCTGCTTGCACTGGGACCGGCTTTCGCTTCAATTTTAAAGACGTTATTCACTAATCGGTTGCATATTATGTCGTGGATATATCCCTAGAATGCATACTGCAGCCCCTTTTGTCTTGCTCTTTCAGATATTTCACCTGTTCACCAAAAAGGACTAAATATCTCATTGGGAATGTCTGACACCGGTGCATACATACTGCAATAGACGTGCCAGGCTCGAAAGCTTGACAGGCGTAGCAACAGTAACTAAGGAGGGCGTGGCTTAGCGAAGGGTCAATTGAAGCAGTGAAGAATATTTTACGTTTGTTAGTATACTTATTTCTTTAGCAAAGAGGAAGCAAAAGCAAGCACAAGCACCAGTATCTAAGCAATCAGGTACGCTATAAGTTAAGTAAGATAAGTGTGAGAATACTTGAGATGTTTAAAATATTCACGACTCACGACTATATGCACAATCTTACTGCACAAAGGCCAATTTTGTCTTGTGGGTCTAATGTCTTAATGGACATTTTCACTTGTGAACAAAGCGGTTGGTCAGGTCATCGCAATGTCCAGGTTTTTTATCAGACATAGGTGGCAACCCTAACACATACACACACTGACACACACACACACACACACACACACACACACACACACACACACACACACACACACACACACACACACAGTTTCTTGTTAATTAACAGCTAAATGTTGTCATTCTAAAGACAATAGAGTATTACACATATAAAACACCACCAGCTTGCACACACAGTTAGTTCATGCAACATAATCCCAATTTAATGTTTTCATGCTGACCTAACAAGTGGAAGGTGAGAAATAACCAGCTGTGAAGTTGGAAAATACAAATTGGTTGCAAATTGACTAAAAAGTAAACGTGTTGGAATTACGGCTCACTGGAATTGAAAGGGAATTGAACTGGAATCGTCTCCAGCCCTGGTGGGTCTCAGCACTGAACCGTTCAACATATTAACCCACCTGGATCTGACTGCAGACCAGCTGAAACACGTGCTGGCTTCATTATCTTATCATTATTATTCAGACAGAGCGTCCATGGCGAATGGATACTCAGCAAAACGGATTTATAACCGATGCAGATCGAGAGGAGGCTGTGAATCAGATGTGGGCAACAGGTTTGTGAATAATTAATTATTCAGTAGCTCAAACTGAGGTGAAGTCAGATTTATATTCAAGACTCGGACTTTCATCGTCAATACCTCATAAACGAACCCTGCTAGAAACGAACAAATTTCATATTATGTACCTGCTGTCGATAGAGAACAATCAACACTCACTGTTTTCTCTTCTGCGTTCAGTTTTCAAATGACGACTTTAAAGTCATGTCTATGGCAGATTATTCGTGTGTTCTCAGTTAAGGGAGCGTGTTAAAAGTGCACAACTAATGTATGTTTTACTGGTAAAAGCCAATTGCATTGCGACAAAGACACATTGACCAAACAAAAAATATATAAAGAGCCAATTACATGATAATTGTTTAGCATTACTAGAAAAGTTCATTTAAAAATACTTTTAGTGCCTGTATTATAATAAAGGGAAATACCTGAAACCCAAAGAAACTTCGATAATATACTCTATATACCTCAAATGTTGCTCAATAGCTCAGAGCCATTTAAACTTTTTTTACTAAAAACTACTTTTGTATGTTCGTCAAGTGCTGCTCTGTCATCAACATTCTTTAGATTTTCAAAATTTGAAATTTTAATTTTTTAAAATCAACTTCAAACCCAACATTTAGCATATTTTGCTCAATAGCTTTGACCCATTGAAACTTTTTGAATAAAAACAACTGTTGTATGTTCATGAAGTGCTGCTCTATCATCAATATTCTTTAGTTTTGTAATTCTTTATTTTGAGAATGTTTTTATTGTATCTTAAAGGACTTCTCTATAATAAAATGCTTAATTGCTCAAACATAAATGTTTCATCAAAATAATCCATTTATACGGCTTCAAGGACAGTTGTTACTGTAAACATCCTTTATTGTGGACACTATTTCTTAAGTGTAAATGTTGTTAGTGATTATTGGAACTTTTTCCATCATAAACTGTGAACTACCAAGTCCCTGTATTTAATACAAAAAAAGTATTGTACTGTTTCCTGCACATGTGCACTCTCATTATTCAAACACTTCAGTATGACATAGAGGCCTTTTCCAGTCTTGTTTTGTGTTTTATAGCTCTCTCAGTCATCTCCATGGTACCATCTCTGGCACGTAGAGAATTCTATCTGCCGATTCAGTAATAGAAAACTGTCAGAACAGACATTATTTTTGCAATGTTATAGGTTGTAATAATACATTTGGTTAAAATGCGTAGACAACACATAGTTGCAACACATAGTTATACTGGAGATAAAACAGAGGGTAACAACCCATTATTACAGCGTAATAATATAGTGTAACTGGTTGTTATTAAGGTAGGTGATTACACTTGTATTACAATGAACACTAGTTACCATGCTTGTTACAAATGGGCACATTTACATAAAATCACCTTTTGGTGTTTCTTTTATATCATCCTAATTTGATTAACATCAAGGGGAAAGTATTTAACCAGGGGGTTAATGAGGAAGGAACACACCCAATATCTTATCTTGTCTGATCAATTATTCAGCAATCTGTCCTGGTCAAAATGTACCTGGTCGACATTGCTGCCAGTACATCTAAAAAATATAGTATGCCACGTTGGAAACATTGGAGTAACCTCATTAACTCTATAAACATAAGCATGTTCGTTTTGGTCAAGTATAATTTAGGTACCAACGGTGGTTTGGGATTAAGCAAGGTAGTATATAGAGGAAAAATAGTGAATCCTTTAGGAAATATTTATTGTTACTAGTTGTGTTATCTGGGGGCACATTTTCACAGAACATAACAGCGTGGGATTTGCAGATGAAAACACCCTCATTAGTCTCATCTCTGATGGGGGACGAGGCCACCTACAGGGGGGAAGGTGTCCTGGTGCCGTCTGAACAACTTGGAGCTCAATGCTCTGAAGACAGTGGAGATGAGAGTGGACATGAAGCTGACCTGTGTCCCATTGTCACAGTTGACAGTTTATGATGGAAAAAGTTCCAATAATCACTAACAACATTTACACTTAAGTTATAGTGTCCACATAAAAGGATAATTACAGTAACAACTGTCCTTGAAGCCATATAAGTGGATTATTTTGATGAAACATTTGTGTCTGAGCAATTAAGCATTTTATTATAGAGCATCCATTACTGATGATACTACTGTGGGTTTTGACCAAAATATTTTTTGAAAAAAGTAGAAGCTACTGCCGTTTTTCATAAAAAATGAACAGACGGTGCACTTTTAAGATGGTGCCTTAACCCTCAAGCCGTAGGACACGTTCATTGAAATAATATATATATGAAACCGATATAGAAAAACAAGTTTCTACAACAGATTCATAATATTTAATTAGTTTGTTTCATGAAGGTTTCGTTCATGAGGTATTGACGGTGAAAGTCCGAAATCTGAATATAAAGCTTCACCGCAGTATTCTCCAGGTCTGGGACCATTAGGAGAGTTGGAGACCTTCCATCATGTTAATAGCAGTTGGAGGCTACTCACCTGGTCCGTGTACTGTAGGCTACTCACCTGGTCCGTGTACTGTAGGCTACTCACCTGGTTTGTGTACTGTAGGCTACTCACCTGGTCTGTGTACTGTAGGCTACTCACCTGGTCCGTGTACTGTAGACTACTCACCTGGTCCGTGTACTGTAGGCTACTCACCTGGTTTGTGTACTGTAGGCTACTCACCTGGTCCGTGTACTGTAGGCTACTCACCTGGTCCGTGTACTGTAGGCTACTCACCTGGTCTGTGTACTGTAGGCTACTCACCTGGTCCGTGTACTGTAGGCTACTCACCTGGACGGATGCCCTTTGGGCATTTGGAAACCATGCATCCGCCTGCTGTTCAGGGAATATAATTCCAATTGGGAAGTACATATTTTTGTACAGGAACAGTGTATTCGGATGGCTATTATATCAAACTAAGCAGGCCGGGTTGGAGTCTTTCTTTCGATCGATTTTCAATTAAGATCTTTGTCAGATGCTATACTGTACCATTTAATTTTAAACACCAGTTCCTTCTATCTAACATCCACTTCCTGGGAAGATCAGTTCCAAGGCTTGGTGCCAAGTGCAGCTAAATATTTCGTAATTAATTCCACGTTTTATAATGTTATAATGTTTTGATAAACAACGCTGTATTTTTCACTGACGCACGGATGAGGAGGAATGTTTGGTCAGTGCTGTCACAGGCTAGGATGAGAAATCAATTTTCCCTCCGAATAAGATCTGAGAAGGAATACCATTTTCTTTCCTTTGACAGGGAACATCACAGAAAAGACGTCTCTCCCATTAACCCTTTAGTTTCTTGTTAGCTTCAGCTAGTTCCCTTCTGTCCTTGTCAGTTCCACGTGCCCCCTATGGCACCCTAGGTGGCACACTATATCCACATGACCACTGCTTTAGACTCTGGGCTCTTGGTGAAAAGCAGTGAACTGTTCAAGGGTTAGGGTGCACTTGCTCTTGTGTCCTTTTAAAGCCACTCTTCTGTTCCTTCGGCCCCGGGTACACGTCCTCCACTCAACAGGGCGGCAGTGCAAATCATCAAATCATTTCCTGTAAATCTGTCCCCGCCTGATGGAATCTGTGAGAGGGATGCTGCCTTTCCCATTAGAGTTCTATTTCCCCGGCTAACGCCACCTCAGAGGAGACTGTGGTGAATTTGAATAGCCATATCACTCCCTCATCGAAGCAGCGGAGCCTGGTGCCCTCAAGTGTCTGTTGGAAATATGAGTATCTGTAATGTGTTTGAAACGTGTTTGCCGTCTAGCATTTCACTGTGCATAGACCGTGTGAAGTCATACTCAAGTCTTAACTCATCCTCACATGGGGAACCCAACACATCCGCATCTAACGAGGTGAACCCAACACATGATGTAGGAGGTGATACTGGGTGATGTAGGAGGTGATACTGGGTGATGTAGGAGGTGATTTGGGGTGATGGAGGAGGTGAGACTGGGTGATGTAGGAGGTGATACTGGGTGATGTAGGAGGTGATACTGGGTGATGTAGGAGGTGAGACTGGGTGATGTAGGAGGTGATTTGGGGTGATGTAGGAGGTGATTTGGGGTGATGGAGGAGGTGATACTGGGTGATGCAGGAGGTAAGACTGGGTGATGTAGGAGGTGAGAAGGGGTGATGTAGGAGGTGATACTGGGTGATGTAGGAGGTGAGACTGGGTGATGTAGGAGGTGATTTGGGGTGATGGAGGAGGTGATACTGGGTGATGCAGGAGGTAAGACTGGGTGATGTAGGAGGTGAGAAGGGGTGATGTAGGAGGTGAGACTGGGTGATGTAGGAGGTGAGACTGGGTGATGTAGGAGGTGATTTGGGGTGATGGAGGAGGTGATACTGGGTGATGCAGGAGGTGATCCTGGGTGATGTAGGAGGTGAGACTGGGTGATGTAGGAGGTGATACTGGGTGATGTAGGAGGTGATTTGGGGTGATGGAGGAGGTGATACTGGGTGATGTAGGAGGTGATACTGGGTGATGTAGGAGGTGAGACTGGGTGATGTAGGAGGTGAGACTGGGTGATGAAGAAGGTGATACTGGGTGATGTAGGAGGTGATACTGGGTGATGTAGGAGGTGATACTGGGTGATGTAGGAGGTGATACTGGGTGATGTAGGAGGTGATACTGGGTGATGTAGGAGGTGATTTGGGGTGATGGAGGAGGTGATACTGGGTGATGTAGGAGGTGATTTGGGGTGATGGAGGAGGTGATACTGGGTGATGATAATAGTGCAGGTGCCCCAGTAGGGGAGATCCATGAACTCGCTGAGAGTTATATTTTCTCCAAACAATGATAACGTTATTCTATTTCCATATCAATTTTAATTGTGACATTTATTTATAATGTTCTGATAATTCATGGACATTGAGTTCAGTGGGTGTGTGAGATGTTAACCAAATCCGTATCAGAGTGACATATCTAGATAAGAGGCGATGACAGGGTTTCCCAACCAATTGAGTAATGTAGACTTTTAACTGTCAGTAATCAATACAGGAAGCCCTGTGTCGTAAGTGAGGATATCTATAAGCACAGGTAAATTATGATTGATTTAATATAACAACTCTATTAGACGTGCCATTATTGATTACCCAAACATATATAAAGATTTAGGAATAGAACGTATTCCCAAAATCCTGGTTGCAAGAGGTCCACTAGGATCTGAGTGAACGCAATACATATGCAGACAGGTCAACTAGGTGAAGAAGTGGGAATGCCATCTAGAGGTTTCAAACGGTGCTTAGGTCTCTCTCTACGTCTGCATTTGCAGTCAGACCATTTATGCCACTTATCTTAATTAATCTTCTGTTATTTGGTCAAATCACATCAGATCATTAAACGTCAGCTTTATTGATGATTGATGAAGCAACACTGTAGTCTACACAGTTTGCTGTGTTGACAGAAGATTCCTCCTGTTTGATTTGAGAAATGCCTCGGTATTAACAGAATTTAGTTGTGACCAGTGTGAGGTACAATGTCTGCTTATGACTGTGTTCATTTTAAATAAAAGTTTACAATCCGAATGTGAATAACTTGGGCTTTGCCAGGGAACCTGGATTAAAAGAGAAAGGGAGAATACATTTACGCCTTTCAAAAGGTATTGTTAAATGTTTTTATTTATCTATGTATGTTTTTAGGAGGAAAGTATGTATTCCTAAGAGAAGGCAAAGTCATGTGGCTTTAACAACCACATCTGTGTCCTAGTGGCATTTACAGCTCTGGATAGTGCACACTAGACAACAGCAGGGCACTAGAATGGAGAAAGGGCTTGATTTGGGATGCGCCCCAACTGAATAAAGGTAAACTTCATATCAGGAAGATTACAGGAGAAGAGGAGGTGCAGTGCAGTAGGTGAGTAAAGTGTTTCTAATGCCGATTACACAAATTAAACGTCTGTATAAAAATGTACAATGTGTGTCAATGCCTCTTTAAATAGTTGCCAAATGCTGTGTGTTATTTTACAAAGGCAAGAGAGGCTTTGCTTCTTAAAATGTGTTTTTGCCTACATGATCTATTAAACAGATTTCTAGTTTGTATCTGTTTTATGTTTGGTGTCTTCTCTATGTAACTTTTTTATCTGTTTTATGTTTCATGTCTTCTCGATGTAACTTTTTAATCTGTTTTATGTTTCGTGTCTTCTCTATGTAACTTTTTTATCTGTTTTATGTTTCGTGTCTTCTCTATGTAACTTTTTTATCTGTTTTATGTT